>VMDO01034610.1:0-16817 GCA_007922755.1 Pedetes capensis
TCATATACAACTGTGGTTTCTATGCACTGGAATGTATGGGAGTTTAAATTCTTCACTATTTACTAAGGGTTTATTTATAAAATAATTCAGTTTCAAAAATTGTTATAAACCTCTAACACTTCCCTTTTTGTGATTTTTTAATCCTAGATTACCTATGGAAGAATACTTTGATATTTTTTGTGGTACCATTTGTCTTTGTCTTATTGCTCATTTTATTAATAACTTTTCTGCTTGTTAGTAAGCAAGAAGATTTACTGCAAACGGTAAGTTGTATAATATTATAACGTAAGGTCTAAGACAATAGATAACAAGAAAAGTTCTACATCTAGAACCCATGGGCATATATTTTATAATTTTGTCTGCTCTCTGTGGGTGTACAACTTATGCTGTGTGGATTATGATGATGTCTTCAGAAAATATAGTCATTAAAATAGTTGGCCCTCCAAGGCTACATTTTAGTGGGTGGGATGGTGGAGAGATTTATTTTTGTCAACATAGAAGAGTAATGCTTTAGAATACGAGATAATATGTACCTTTAGATTAGAGAACAGTACAATGAAAGATGGGAGAAGGGCCTGGCAATCCACTCCCAAGGCAATCCCGGTACAGTCGCCACTGAAAACCCTATGAGGGTCGCTATGAGTCAGATACCGACTCGACGGCACCTAACAACAACAACAACAACAACAACAACAACAACAGCAACAACAATGAAAGAATTTCCAGAGAAAAGTAGGATTTGGAGAAAGGAGAGTGAGTGAAAATAGTCATGTACTGAAATATATTGTTAGTGTGCCACAGACATAAGATTATGTAAAAGTGATGAAGCATGGTGTGGGCTCTTGGAGAGCACACTCTAGCTGGGGGGAAACCAGATCCATACAAAAGATTCAACTTGTGAGATGACTTTAAGTGATTGCTATTTGAGTTGTAGAGATAAGATAGAACTTCAGAAAATGGGGGAATCATGGATTGGTGGGCTTTAAGGAGAAATTGTGACTTGAGAAAAAAATCTTAATACTATGTCTTTCAAAGATAGAAATGTTAATATGTATGAAATGCTTCACTTTGTCTGCTGAAAGCTTTCTTGCCTATTAATCCTCACTGAAATTATATTATTAGTGATTTGTTAACAGAACTCTTTCTGAATTTCAGAATTATCACACAGAAAAAGACGTTTTATCTCATCGAGAGACATTCTGTTGACTTACCAATTTCCAGTTATATGGCCAGGTGTCAAATATGAGTCATATTAAACCAAAATTTTCTTCAAATGCCAAATATATCTTATTGCAAAACAGTGTTGTGCTTATTTATTTATTTATTTATTGAGACAAGGTCTGACTATGTAGCCCAGGCTGCCCTTGATTTTGTGATCCGTCTGCCTCAGCCTTTGAGTGCTGGGGTTACAGGTGTGTGTACGACTAGCCTGGTCTTCATTGTATTTTAATAGACTTGAGAGTACTCAAACTTTGAGCTAGCAGTAAATTTGCTGCATTGTATTAACAGGTTTTGTGTCACCAATCAATGACTAGAACGCTGCATTTTCTGAAGTCCAGGGATGGACCAGATTTTCTTCAATGATGTATTAATAAAATAATGTGATTTTTCAACTTGCTCTATGCAGTAGAGATGCTGCCAAATCTTGTAAAATGAGATTCTATGGGATGTTGTTGTTGTTGTTGTTGTTGTTGTTTGTTTTAAATTCTGGATCAAAACATTTGTTATGAATAACAATGTTTGGCTTTAAAAGTAATAAGAGGAGAAGATTAGTAGGAAGCAAGAAGCTTTAATTAGTTCTGTGTGCTTCGCATTTCATAGAAGTAAAATAAGTAGGAGGAAAGCAGTGCTTAAAAGGCTGAAAATAATGAAATGCCTGGGGATCATATTAGAAAAATTTAGAAGTCATCAACTACACAGTGAAAATGTGGGAATTTCCTATACTAGTTGGCAAGTAGCCTTTCCTAATTTCTGGTGGTGATGTGTGCTTTTTTTTTAACTTCTTGTTGCTAGTTTATTAGGAGTAAAAGGCAGAAACATCAAGCCTTTAAAATTAGCGAGAAGGCTTTTGAAAGTGCATCCAAACTTCATAGGTTGCAGCTACCCAAGTGTAGACAGTTGCTTTAAAATTTAGAGAATATTGGACTACAGATTAAAATCAAAGCCAAATTTTTGGCTAGAATAGGTATCACCTGGGAGCTTATTAGAAATTTACCAGCCAAGACCTGCTCAGCAGTCTGCAGGAATAGTCTCCAGGAATACATTTGCCCACTCAACTGGAAAAGTGCTGATATATGTTTTTTAGAATGAAAAATTACTAAAATAATTTAATAGAGATGTAAGATCATGAGCAGGGTAACTATAGTTGTGACTCTTATTGTTATTGCTCAGCTCTAAAAGGGAAACATAGCTAAAACTGAATTGTAAACCAGAATACCATCTTTTACTGTCTCTTGTAGTCAGTGATAGAATGTACCACTATTTCTCTAAGTAGACCTGTCATTGTTAAACATTGAAACATCCATGGCAATATGAAATAAGATATGGCATAATGGGCAATTGCTGTCAAACCAGGGCTTGCTAAAGATATCCTTAGTGTGCTAAGGGTTATTGAGGAGTAGGCAGGAATGTGGAGGGAAGAGGTCAAGGTGAGGACTAGAAATGGCAGGCAACTCCATCCTGGGATTTTGAATAGGATTTGCAGACCTAACATTCTAATTGTCCTGTTTAGTGCATGTATTACAAGTCCTGCTAATCAAGGGGAGGGGTAACAATGTAGGGGGAGGGTAAAGAGGGAGAGAAAGAACACAAAATACAAGATGAAACTATATGAGTATGTGAAGAAGAGGGATAAGGGGAAGAAAAAATCAATGAGAGTATAATCCATGGTTGCATATAATTCTCAGTACATATTAATAAAATAACTACTTTTTTCTTTCCTTCTTTTTTCATACTATTCTCTAAAGTATGTAGGGTGATGAATGTGTAAGCAAAACTGATTTAATATTTGCATAATAGATATAGCAAATGGCTTATTATTCTGTACCCCACCAACATTTATAAATAGAACAAAATAAAATAAAAAAAAACAAGTCCTACTAATCAAAGGATTTCTTGAATCACTGCTACAAACCTAGAAGTCTCAACCAGAATTGCCCTAACAAAGTAGATATGAGAATCAAGTGGCATTAAATCTTGCACAAGGACCCCTGGAGCTCCTGATCTGCTAGCTATGTAGACTTTTTAACCTTAAAATAACGTGAACTCAAATTTAATGAAATTTAATTTTGTGAACTGCTTTTTGCATTATGATGGAGTTTTAATGTACTCAATATTTCCCAAATGTTTGGTACATAGACAGTGCCCTACATCATGGCCCCTCCCACCCATGTGTCCTCTGCTGCCTGGGGCTGCCCCAGCACCTGTTTTTGAACTCCAACTCCTAGGCCCTCCCAGATATAGCAACTGAGGAATAATAGCACCTGTCACAACAGGAGTCCTTCAAGATACTACTCTAGAACTAAAGTGGGCAAGGATGGTTTCATGGGTGTGTGTTCTATGTTATTATGCAGGCTTCCATACTTGGAAGGGCCCCAGGTACAGTTTAATTATCTGCTGTTGCCATCTTGAAATTCTTCATTTTTGAAGAGGAGGCTCAATATTTATTACTTCACTATGCCCTGTTAATCATGTAGCTACTCCAGGTAACATCAGACTGTACCATTAAAACATGAATGTCACCCATTTTTTGTGTGGGTAAATTAGTGATTGGAAACTACGAAATCACTCTGATCATCCATTCTTCCATTCATCTGTTCATCCTTTAATCCATTTCAACATTTATTACACACATACCATATACTGGGCTGGGATTAGCTCAGTTGGTAGAGTGCTGCACTGCAGTCTCTGAGGTCCCAAGTTCAATTCCCAGCACCACAATAAAGGGAGAAGGACCTGGCAATCCACTTGCAAGGCAATCCCGAGACAGTCAGCCATTAAAAACCCTATGAGGGTCATTATGAGTCAGATACTGACCCGACGGCACCTAACAACAACAACCATATACTAGATACTCTGCTAGTGTACAGATGTAGTTATTTAGCCTGAGTGAAACAGTCTTCTGGTGAAGGGGAGAGAAATGACATTTATCACAATGAGTCAACTTCGTGGTGACTACTTTATATATACTACAGCCATCTACCACATAACAGCATTTCAGTCGATGATGGACTACATAGACAATGGTGACCCCATAAGTTTATAGTGTCTAGTGAAACTGTAACTATATTAGCTTGTGTGAATATACCCTGTGATGTCTGCACATTGAAATAAATCACCTAATAATGCATTTCTCAGATTTTCCTCCTTAGAACAGAACTGAGCATACTGACTCTAGAACATTGTTAGAAAGATCACTTCCAGACTGATGGCACGATGATCTTTGTAGACCCTTTCTAACATCAAAGTAACCATCATTGGCAAAAATGATAAAATTACAAGTTTTTTAATTCTCTAGAAACTGTCCTAAAAGCCTGTAACCAATAGAGAAGAATTTATTCAAGAAAATCTAGTAAATCCCAATAAGAAGAGCTAGAGTTTGTGGGATTTAAGTCATGAACTACTTCCTCCCCCATCTCATCCAGCACAATGAAATGGAAACTCTACTTCAAGTAAGGGTAGCTGATAATACAGGGCTCCATCTTTTCCCAGATACCTAGAAAAAGCTATGGTTTCTCTGGGAGGGACTAACCATCAACATTCCTTGTTCTCCCTAGATTTGTGTTGCAGGAGCTGTATTCAGGAAGTGAAGTGTGAGAATCCCTTTCTCTACACAGCTAAACACTCATAGGGCAGAAACTTTACCCTATGTATAACAGGCCAAGTATACTGGTCCCCAATCACCCTTACCTTAGCTTACTTGTAGGGCAGAAGTTCCATACGGGGAAGGAAGGACAACCAAGAAGATCAGAGATGCTTTTCAAATTCATGATCCTGCCTATAAGAGGTACTACTATAAGAGTAACAGATTTTGCCTTCATCTATAGAGTGGTTGTTGTTATTAGTCACCATCAAGTTAAGTCCAACTCATGGTGACCTTGTATACAACAGAACAAAACACTCTTGACATTGTACCATGTCCCACATTATGTCAATGCTTCTCTGCTATTCATAGAACTTTCAACGACTGGTTGTTTTGGGATTGTTTCAGGAGTGGGCTGCCAGGTCCTTCTCCCATTTTTGTGGTGCTGGGGATCATACCCAAGGCCTCAGAGCACACAGTGCAAGCCCTCCACCAACTGAGTTACCCTAACCCCTATAGAGTGGTAGTACAGAGTTTTGGCCAATGGGGGGAGTTAGGGGATAAGAACTGAGAAATCTGTAAACTCCCTAAGTGGATTTATTCTATTAGGAATAGCGAGTGGAGAAGTTCAAGTCTAAGGGCTCTTCAAGAAATGTAGATCCTGCTGATCAGAAATTAAAAGTAGCTTGGTATTCCCATGATAGTAATGATAGCAAATGAGAACAAAAGAGCATATCAGCTTGAAGTTAAAAGAATCAGGCAACTAATAAAAGCCCTCCTGATGTTGGGAGAAAGCCTCAAAGACAAGTATCAAAGACTACACATGTAGTGGGACAGCATTTAATTGGATTGCACTGTGGAAAAATTTATGCACCAGGTCATTGTGGAAAACAATGGAGTAATTAACCAATAATTAATGTAGTCTAACAACTGAGTATAATAATAGTAGCAGTAGACTAGCTAGAAACTTAACAAGGAGATCATAGAGAGAGTAATTCTATGGATGTGAAGTCAAGGAGGGAGAAGTTAGTGGATGCACAAGGTGACACCCTCAGAATAGGAACATCAGAATCTACACTTGGGAAGGAAGAATAGACTTTACTAAAAGAGTACCAAAACCAACCAACTAAACAATAAACACTCAGCAACAAGCGCCAAGGAGATCAGAATACAGAGTTACTATGATACATTACCAGTTGCTAGAGTGTTATTCTGTGCTGTCTGAGGCCCTGGGTTTGATCCCCAGCACTGTAAAAATGGGAGAAGGATGGGGCAATCCAATCCTGAAGCAATCATCCATTGAAAACCTTGTGACTAGCAGAGAAACACTGACATAGTGCTGGGCATGGCACAGCATCAGGGACCACACTTGAGGACTCCTAACAACAAAATTATATCAAAAGTCCAGTTTTTAGCAAGAAATTATAAGATATGCAAAAAATTAAAGAAAATATTACCCATATAGAGAAAAACAAGTAACATTGTTGTTGTTGTTAGGTGCTGTTGAGTCAGTATCTGACTCATAGCAACCCTCATAGGGTTTTCAATGGCTGACTGTTTCGGGATTGCCTTGGGAGTGGATTGCCAGGTCCTTCTCCCATTTTTGCAGTGCTGGGAATTGAACTCAGGACCTCACAGACTACAGCACAGCGCTCTACCAACTGAGCTAAATCCCAGCCCACAAGTAACATAAACAGCCTATAAAAGAGCTCTGATGATAGACTCAGTAGGCAAACTGCAAGGCAACTGTAATAAGTATTTAAAAAAAACTAGAGGAAACTATGCTTAAAGGAGTAAAGGAAGCCATGTGAGCAATGTCTCATCAAAGAGAGAATAACAGTAAAAAGTAAATTATTTGTTTAAAATTTGAAATACCAAGTTTTGGATTGAAATACAATAACCAAAATGAAAAATTTACTAGAGAAGCTAAACAGTCGATTTGAAGAACATAAAGAAACAGAAAAGAAAATGAAGATAATGTAACAGAACTGCAGGAGACCATTATAAACATCAATTTTCATGTTATGGGAGGGCAAAAAGGAGAGAAGAAAGAGAAACAGAAAAATGTTGAAGAAAGAATAATGAAAGACTTATGAAACTTGGTGAAAACATTAATTGATGTACACAAAAAGTCTACAAACTCCAAGAAGGATAAGTGCAAGGTTCTCCATGTACAGGGAAATCCAAAAAAATGAGCATTTATCTTTTCATTAGCAGAAAAAGAGAATACGATAGGAGACAGTGGTACAGAACAATTGAAGTATGGAAAGAAATAAAAAGGTCAACCAAGAATAATATTATATCTAGCAAAGCTATCTTTCAAAAATGTGATAGAAATAAATACTTTCCCAGATAAACAAATATTAAGAGAATTAGTTGCTAGTAAATATGGCTTATAAGAAACAGTTAAGGAACTCCTTCAGATTGACACCAAATGACCTTCCATACTAATTCAAATTCACACACACACAAACCAAAGAAGAATGGTTAAAGTAATTATGTAATTATGTTGTTGTTGTTGTTAGGTGCCGTCGAGTCAGTATCCAACTCATAGCGACCCTCTGTAAAACAGGGGAAACACTATTGTCAGTGCTTCTCTGCTGTTCATAGGGTTTTCAATGGCAGATTGATTTTTGGGAGGGGGTTGCCAGGTCCTTCTCCCAAGCCTACAGCTTCTGGTGTTCCCAGGTGGTCTCCCATCCAGGTACTAATCAGGCCCGACCCTGCTTAGCTTCCGAGATCTGACGGGATCGGATGCCACAGGGCTATGGCTGCAGGCTTATGTAATTATAAAGTACATATATTATAAATGCATATTTTGTCTCCTGTCTTTTCTCAACTAATTTAAAAAGCAATAGTGCAAAACAATAGGTATATAGTGATAATACTGGATGTCTTGTTGTTGTTGTTATTGTTGTTAGGTGCCCTTGAGTTGAGTCTGATTCAGAGCCAACCTATGTACGGCAGATCGAAATACTTACTGATTCTGTGCCAGGCACACGATCTTATCTATGTTTAAGCTTACTGTTGCAGACACTGTGTCAATCCATCTGGTGGAGGATTTTCCTTTTTTTCGTTGACCTGCCACTCTCCCAAACATGATGTCTTTCTCTAGGGATTGGTCTCTCCTGACTACATGTCTGAAATAGTTAAGACTCAGTTTGGCCATTTTTGCTTAAAAGGAGCACTCTTGTTGCACATCTTCTAGGATAGATCTTTTGGTTCTTTTGCAGTCCATGGTATATTCAATAGACGTCTCCAGCACCATAATTCAAAAGCATCAATTCTTTTCCTGTCTCCCTTGTTCAATGTCCAGCTTTCACAACCATATTATGCAACTGAAAATACGATGGCATAAGTCAGAGGCACCTTCGTCTTCAATGTGACTTCTTTCCTTTTCAATACTCCAAAGAGATCTTTTACCACAGCTTTCCCCAAAGCAATGTGTCTTTTGATTTCTTGACTGCTGCTTCCATAGGTGTTGATCATAGAGCCAAGCAAAGCAAATCTTGGACTCAACTTCAATCTTTTCTGCATTCCTTTTGAAGTTGCATACTGACCCAGTTGTAAGGATTTTTGTTTTGTTAATGTTTAGTCACAACTCATATTGAAGGCTATGATCTTTGATCTTTATCAGTAAATGTTTTAAATCCTCTTCACTTTCAGCAAGCAGAGTTGTGTCATCTGCATAACATATGTTGTTGATGAGTCTTCCTTCAATCCTGATGCCAAGTTCTTTCTCATAATGTCCAGCTTCTCGGATTATTTGCTCAGCATATAAATTGAAGAGATGTGGTGAAAGTATACAGCCCAGACACACACCTTTCTCAAACTTAAGCTAGGCTATGTTTCCTTGTTCTATTCGAACAACTTCCTCCTGGTTCATGTACATATTCCTCATGAGTACGATTAGGTACTCTGGTATTCCAATTTTCCAAAGTGTTATCCATAATTTGTTATGATCCACACAGTCAAATGCCTTTGCATAGTCAATAAAACATAGATAGACATCTTTCTGATATTCTCTGCTTATGCCTAATGTCCCTCATTCTCCACCCTCTTCTGAATCCTGCTTGATTTTTGGGAATTCCCTGTCTATATACTGCTGCAGTCGCTTTTGAATGATCTTTAGTAAAATTTTGCTTGTGTGTGATATTAATGATATTGTCCAATGCTTTCCATATTCAGTTGGATCTTTTTTTTTTTGAATAGGCACAAATATGGATCTCTTCTAGTCAGTTGCCCAGGTAAGCTGTTTTCCAAATCTGTTAGCACAAACATGTTAAAAGCTCCAGTGCTGCATCTGTTTGTTGAAACATCTCTATTGGTATTCCATCAATTCCCGAAGCATTGTGTTTTGGCCGTTCTTTCAAGACTTCTTCCACTTCATCCTTCAATTTTATTGGTTCCTCTTCCTATGCAAACTCTTGAAATTGTTGGTCATCTACCAATTCTTTTTTGTATAATGACTCTATCTATTAATTCCATCTTCTTTTGATGTTTACTGCATCTTTTAAATTTTTCCCTATAGAATCTTTCCCAATGGCCACCCGGGGCTGGATTTTTTTCTTCAATTCCTTAAGCTTGAGAAACACATAACATATTCTTTCCTTTTGGTTTTCTGCCTCCAGCTCTTTGCACATGTCTTTATAATATTTGTTTTTGTCTTCTCAAGTTGCCTTTTGAAATCTTCTGTTTAGATCCTTAACTTCATCACCTCTTCCTTTTACTTTAGCTGCTCCATGTTCAAGGGCAAGTTCCAGCATCTTTTTTGACATGTACTTTAGTCTTTTCTTTTTTTCTTGTCTTTTTAATAACCTTTTGCTTTCTTCTTGAATGACATCTTTTATGTCATGCCACAACTCATCTGGTCTCCTATCATTTGTGTCTAATGCATTAAACCTATCCTTGAGGTGGTCTCTGAACTCAGGTGGGATATACTCAAGGTCATTCCTTGACTCAAGTACACTTGTTCTAATTTTCTTCATCTTCAGTTTGAACTTGCATATAAGAAGTTGATGATCTGATCCACAATCAGCACCTGGTCTTGTTTTGGCATTTGATATAGAGCTTTTCCATCATCTCTTTCCACATATGTAGTCAATTTGATTCCTGTATATTCCATCTGGTGAAGTCCATGTGTACAGTTGCTGTTTATGTTGTTAAAAAAATGTATCTGCAATGAAAAGGTCATTGGTCTGAGAAAATTCTGTCATGTGATCTCCCTCACTTTTTTCTGTCACCAGGACCATATTTTCCAACTACACAGCCTTCTTTGTTTCCAACCTTTGCATTCCAGTCACCAGTAATTATCAGTATGTCCTGATTACATGTTTGATCTATTTCAGATTGCACAAGCTTGTAGAAATCTTCCCTTTCTTCATTTGTGGCTTTAGTGGTGGGTGCATAAATTTGAATAGTAGTCATATTAACTGGCCTTCCTTGTAGATGTATGGATATTATTCTATCACTGACAACATTGTATTTCAGGACAGATCTTGAGATGTCTCTCTTGATGATGAATCCAACCCTGTTTCTCTTTAGTTGGTCATTCCCAGCATAGTAGGCCATATGATTATCTGACTCAAACTGCCCCATGCCAGTCTGTTTTAGCTCACTGATGCCTGGAATGTCAATGTTTATGCACTCCATTTTTCTTTTAATGATTTCTAATTTTCCTAGATTCATACTACGTACATTCCATATTCCAATTATTAATGGACGTTTGTAGTTGTTTCTCCTCATTTTGAGTCATGCCACATCAGCAGATGGAGGTACCTGGGGCTTTACTCCATTTCTGTCATCAAGGTAGACTCTACTTTGAGGAGGCAACTCTTCCCCAGTAGTCTTTTGTGTGCCCTCCAACCTGGGGGGCTCATTTTCTGGCACTATATCTCACAGTGTTTCTTTGCTATCTATAGGGTTTTCAATGGCTAGTTGTTTTGGGAGTGGTTTGCCAGTGCCTGCTTCCTAGTCTGTGTTAGTCTGGAAGCTCAGCTGAAACCTGTCCACCATGGGTGACCCTCCTGGTATCTGAGATACTGGTGGCAGAGCTTTCAGCCTTATCGCAACACACAAGCCCCCACAGTGTGGCAAACTGACAGACATGTGGGGGATTGGACCTCTAGCACATATAAATGTAAGATAATTGACAATAATAGTAGAAAAGAAAAAGGTGGAAGTATACTTGTATTGGAGTATGGAAATAACTCCTAATGGTAACTTCAATCTATAGGAAAAGATGAAGGGAACCAAATATGGCAAATTATTTTTTATGAAGGTTTATTAAGTTTTATTAAGGGCAAGAGTGTACCTCAGTGGTAGAACACAGGCCTAGCATGCATAAGGCCCTGGGTTCAATCCATAGTATTTTCCCCCCAAAATCACTAAACAATCTCTATATCTTTAATTGTTTTGGATAGCACAAAACTATACAAACCAATAATTATAACAATGTATTATTGGGTTTGTAACATACATCGATATCATGTGAATAATAATAGAATAGCACACAAAAGCATAAGGGATGCAGGTACATAAGACCAACATTTCTATATCTTCCTGTCATTCAGATAATACAATCTGAAATATATCTGATAAGATGTGTACTGAAAGCCCTAGAGCAAAAATTTTAAAAATAAAATTTAAAATTTAGTGAAAACCATTAACAAAATTCAAATATTACCTTCAAAGTAATTGAAGGTAAAATATGGAAGACAAGAGGAAAGCATTAGTCATAGAAAAACAAAGAGTAAAATGGTGCTCATAAATTCAATGATTTTAATAATAGTGTAAAATGTGAACGAATTAATGCAGTCAAAAGGCAAAATTTTTGAGACTGAATAAAATGTAAGATCCAATTTTAGACTATGTACAGAAGATACACTTTAGATTCAGTGATATTTACTTTAATTGAGACTTATGAAAAATATTATGCAAACATCAAGTATGAGAGTTGAATTGGTTATATTAATATCAAGTAAAAAATATTTCGCCTGCAGCTGTAGCCCTGTGGCATCCAATCCTGTCAGATCTCGGAAGCTAAGCAGGGTCAGGCCTGGTTAGTACCTGGATGGGAGACCACTTGGGAATACCAGAAAGCTGTAGGCTTGGGAGAAGGACCTGGCAACTCCCTCCCAAAAATCAATCTGCCATTGAAAACCCTATGAACAGCAGAGAAGCACTGACAATAGTGTTTCCCCTATTGTACAGAGGGTCGCTATGAGTTAGATACTGACTTGACGGCACCTAACAACAACAACAACAAAAATTTCAACTTAAAAAATCACTAGGAATAAAGAAGAACATTTTATAATGATGAAAGGATAACTCCATTTGAGAGACATAACAATTGCATGCACGTTTAATAAGACAGCCCCAGAATACATGGAGAAAATGTTGATAGAATTGAAGCGAGAAATGGTAATTTAAATTTATGACTGGATTTCAGCCCCCACCTTCAATAATGGACTGAACACCTACAGAAAAGTTCAACTAGGAAGTAGAATACTTGAACAATAATATAAACTGGCTAGACCTAAGATAATTGAATAATTGATGCTTTTGAATTATGGTGCTGGAGATGATTATTGAATATACCATGGACTGCCAAAAGAACCAAGAGATCTGTCCTAGAAAAAGTGAAACCAGAGTGTTCCTTGGAAGCAAGGATGGCTAAACTGTGTCTTATGTATTTTGGACATGTAATTAGGAGGGACCAATCCTTGGGGAAATACATCATGTTTGGGAGAGTGGCAGGTCAGTGAAAAAAAAGAAAATCCTCCACCAGATGGATTGACATATTGTCTGCAACAATGGGCTTAAACATAAATAAGATCGTGTCCTTTTCACAGAACCAGGAATTGTTTCCTTCCGCTGTACATAGGGTCCTATGAGTTGAACTCACTCAAAGGCACCTAACAAGAACAACAACAGATCTACGAGATGTTTATACAACAATTAATCCAACAGCAGCAGAATATACATTCTTTTTATGAGTACATGGCACATTCTCCAGGATACATCATAGGCTATACCATCACATAGGCATAAATGAATGTCAAAGTATGGAGATTATGTAACATATATTCTATGAATATGATGTAATGAGATTAGAAAATAATAAAAACTGAAAATTGTGAAATGGACAGTTATGCAGAAATTAAATAATACTCTCATAAATAACCAATGCCGGCAGCTGTACAACTGTGGTGTCCAGTCCTGTCAGATCTCAGAAGCTAAGCAGAGTCAGGCCTGGTTAGTACTTGGATAGGAGCCCGCCTGGGAACACCAGGTGCTGTAGGCTTGGGAGAAGGACCTGACAACCCACTCCTCCCTCCACCAAAAACAAAGCCAACCAGCCATTGTAAACTCTATGAATAGCAGAGAATCATTAGCAATACTGTTTAGCCTGTTGTATGTGGTGTCACTTATGATTCAGACACCAACTTGACACCTAACAACAACAAATAACCAATTGATCAAACAAGGAATCATATGGGAAAGTAGAAAATACTTTTAGAAGAATGATAATGGAAACATATGAAAACATAGCACATCTAAACTTATGGGATGTAGCCACAGAAGTGCTTAGCAGAAAGATTATAGCTATAAATTTGTATATTAAAAAAGAAGAGAAAAATCAGTGACATAATATTCCGCTTGGTGTCATTAGGTGCTGTTGAGTTGGGTCCAACTCATAGTGACCCTCATATTGTTTATAATGGTAGATTATTTCAGGATTGTGTTGGGAGTGGATTGTCATGTTCTTATCCTGATTATTCCACTTAGGACACTGGAAAAAATGAAACTAAACCTAAAGCAAGTATAATATGGTAAATATTAAAGATTAGAGAAAGATAAATGAAAGACAAAAAAAAAAAACAGAGAAAACCAACAACCTAAAATTTATTTGCAAATATCAATAAAATCAGCAGACCTTTAGTTAGAAAGTTAAAAAGGGGAGGTTGGGGAGAGGGAAATGAAGTAAGGAGTGAGAGAATACTCAAATTATGAGAATGAAGAATGGAAAAGGAGAAACTTCTACAAATTCTAGAGAAATAAAAATTATTATGAAGGAATACTATGCCACAAATTATGAAACTTTGATCAAATGGACAAATTCCTAGAAAGACACAAATAAAAACACTGACTCAATGAGAAAGTTAACTATCTGACTGTTAAAAAAGAGAATTTATAATTTGAATCCTTTATGTCTTCTTCCTCAAAAAGCCTAGGTCCAGATGGTTACACTGGTGAATTTTCCCAAGAATTTAGAGAATTCATGCCAATTCACTGCCAATTCTCACAAACTCTTCCTAAATATAGAAGAGAAGGGAACATTTCCAGACTCATTATATGAAGCACTTATGCCAAATCCAGAGGCCAGTTATTTTGTAGAATTTTCCTAAATTTTGGTTTGTCAACATTTCCTCATTAATTTCATGTTATGCACCTTTGACAGGAACATCACTAAATTGATGCTACATCCATGTCATTGTATTCTATGAGGTGGTGAACAGTTTTAGTGTATCTGTTATTCATGGTATTCATTTTGATTAAAGAGTTTGCTATCAAGATCTTTCACCATAAAATTACTCTCCCTCCACCTTGTAATTAACAAATATTTTTTATTTTCAAAATATATTGTGTAATTAATATTTTATATTCCTCATAATCATTCAGATTTAATTTATTTATATCTGTATTGATTAATGGCTTATTATTTTATTCAACATGTTATATTCCACTAGTACCATTATTATGTTTTATGCTCATATTGTTCCAGATCCCACCAATGGGAACTTCAGGTTGGCTTCTATGTTTACATCATTCTTTGAACACTTCCTTGCTTTTGGTCTAAAAAGATGTTCTGGGTCTATCTTATATTTTCACTGTCCCAGTCATAGAATTAGCTATTTCTCCAAGAGTCTCAATTTCTTTCAGTGGTTGTTTTTGTTAAGTGCCATTGAGTCGTGTCCAACTCATAGTGACCTTTATAGGGTTGTCAATGGCTAATTGTTTCTGGATTGCCTTGGGAATGGATTGCCATGTCCTTCTCCCATTTTTGCAGTGCTGGGATTCAAACTCAGGACCTCAGAGCCTGCACAGTGGTGCTCTACCAACTGAGCTAAACCCCAGCTCTTTCTTTCAGTAGAAAATAGAATTTAGAAGCCAATGTGTGAAGGCTGTATGTATTCATTATTTTCCAGGCCCTCTCATTGAATAGAGTTTGGGAAATATGTGTTTGAGTCCATGTGTATATGTGTGTGTGTGTGTGTGTGTGTGTGTGTGTGTGTATTTGTGTATGTGTTTATTTTCTACATGATGCTGGACTGCCTCCAACCCATGTGAATGCCCTTCTCAGACTACTCAGCCCCACACATGCCATTCCAGGACTTTGTTTTACAAGTATGCTATCCTAACCCTGCTAGACTTCTATGAGCTGCTTCCTCTGTACTCTACTCAGTCACTATTCATAGTCTAAAGTCTAACTTTTCCTCCTTCAGTTATGGATGCCCTCCTCACCTTGCCTGGCCTCTGACTTCTTCCTGGTCGATTTCCTCCTCAACCAGTCAGGCTCTGACTCTGCATACAAGGTCAGTTCCCTACTTGCATACCTCTGAGCGAGTGGAATCTTTGTGTCTTGCTTCTCCTCTATGTTGTTGTTGTTGTTGTTAGGTGCTGTCGAGTCGTGTCCAACTCATAGTGACCCTTATAGGGTTTTCAATGGCTGATTGTTTTGGGATTGCCTCGGGAGTGGGTTGCCACATCCTTCTCCTGTTTTTGTGGTGCTGGGAATCAAACTCGGGACCTCAGAGACTGCATAGCGGTGCTCTACCGACTGAGCTAAATCCCAGCCCTCTCCCCTGTGTGGCTGGCCTCTTAATCTGATGTGGACATTGACTGCCCATGCCAGGAGAGGCTCTAGCATGGATGCCCTATTTACCCTGATCACATTGTGACATCACATCCTACCTTGCCCTTTCCCACTCCCTTCTGGGGATCTCATCTCATGTTTTTGGGTTGTGATTCCCCTCCCAGCCTACTTGGCCAGCAAGGTTTTTCTTTTCATTGGATGTGACCTCTGACATCTCACTCTGGCCCATGTTTCTGCTAACCCACTTCCTGACCATGGATGCCTACCTTCATTTGTCTCCCTGAAAGTTTTATGATGAATTATTCAGTAAAATGATTAAGGACAAAGGGGTGCTTGATTTCAATTTGGAAGGATAAGCGGGCATGGCTAATCAAAGACAGATAAAAGGCATTCTAGGTAGGAGATAGTATATATGAATTATGAGGTATGGAAGAAAAATTCCCCAAACATATATTTTTCTCCAGATAGTTCCCCTATGATCAAATCACAATTTATTTAACTCTCTTGCCTCCAGTTGAAACAACACTTTCCATCTCTGTCAGTGTTTAATTCATGGTTGTGTGGTTGAGTTTATTTCTGGGCTTATCTTTTCTATTGAGCTGCAAGTCTAATCATCCACCAGTATTTCTCTCTTTAATTACATAACCTAATAATGTGCTCTAATAACAGTTAAGGATAACCTTCCCCCGTCATTAGTCTTTTTCAGGAATTTCCTGGCTTTCCTTACAAGTTTGTTTTTTCCTCTGATATTTTAAAATTATCTTGTTTTATTTTCTGTACCAATCCTGTTGTTATTTTTATTACCATCTTATCGTAGTTATATAATATTTACAGAAGAACTGATACATATAGCTGGGCATAATTGTGCACACCTGTAATCCCATTGACTTGGGAGGCTGAGGCAGGAGGATGGAAGGATTGAGGCCAGAGGCAGCCTACACAATTTAGCTAGATCCTGTCTCAAAATTAAAAAATAAAAAGGAGCTGCAGGTGCAATTCGGTGGTAGAACATTTGTCTAACATGCACCAGGCCTTGAGTTCAACCCCTACCCCCAAGTACTTCCCACCAAAAAGAATTGATATACATACATATATATATATATATATATATATATATATATATATATATATATATAT
>VMDO01034611.1:0-16816 GCA_007922755.1 Pedetes capensis
ATGCAATTGCTGTAGTGGTATCTTTCTCATCAATCTTGTTGTTGGTTTATAGAACAATTCATTTTGTATTTTGATTCTGTACCTTGCTAGTTTTATGAAAGTGTTTGTCAAATCTAACAGTCTTTTGGTGGAGTCTTTAGGGTATATTGAGTACAGGATCATACCATTTTCAAATATGGATAATTTGACTTCTTTTTCTATTTCCACATTTCTATTTGACTTCCATTTCTATTTCTATTTCTATATTTTATTTATTTCTTTTCCTTCATTATGCTGACTAATAATTCAAAAATTATATTGAGTATGATTGTTGCTCATATCTTCTTACTGATTTTAGAGGAAATTCTTTCATATATTCCCAATTCAATATGTCTTCTACAAGTCTGTTTTATGTAGCCTTTAGGTTGTTGATGTATGATCCTTCTTTGTCTAGTCTACTCAAGGGCTTATTATAATGAAGAGGTGTTGAAATATATTAAATTATTTTTCTGAAACTACTGAGATGATTTGTATTATGTATATCCATTTGCATATGTTGAAACATCCTTGCATTCCTGGATTAATCCAACTGGATCATGCTGTATGATCTTTTTTAATATGTTGATGAATTTAATCTGAAAGGATTTTATTGAAGAATTTTCACATATATATATATAGTATAGTGGTACTGGGTTCGAACCCCTGGCCCATTTTTTTTTTTTTTTACTTTTTGAGACAGGGTCTCACTAAGTTACGCAGACTGCCTCTGGTCTCTAACTTGCGATCCTCTTGCCTCTGCCTCCCGAGCATCTGGGATTACTGGCATGTGCCACCATGCCCGGCCTATATTCAGCAAGCAAATTGGTCTATAATTTTCTTTTCTCTTGTGTCTTTATCTAGTTTTGGCATCAAGATAATACTAACTTTGTAGAATGACTCTGCAAATGTTCCTTCCCTTTCTTTTTGTGGAATAGTTTTAGGAGAATTGGTGTTTCATATTATTAAAAGCAGGGGTTACCCAACTACTGGACCATAGAATAGCCTACAGCCTGTTAGGAATTGAAACACACAGCAATAGGTAAGCAGAAAGCAAGTAAAAAAAATATTCTGTAAAATAAATAATAATCCCCAAACCTTAAATAATCCCAAAACCTTCATCCTCACCCTGGTCTGTGGAAAAATTATCTTTCGCTAAATCATTCCTCCATGGCAAAAATGTTGGAGTCCATTTCTTTAAAGGTTTGTAAGAATGCTGTTGTGAATCTGACCAGTATAAAGCTTTTATTCGTTGGAAGACTTTACAATACTGCTGCTCCATCTAGATATTGTACATATTCATTTTTCAATTTTGGATCATGTATGATCATGATCCAAACATGATCTATACATGATCATGTAGATCATGGATGTCCAAAAACTTATCCACTCTTTCAAAGTTGTGCAATTTATTAGAATATAACATTGCAAAAATATCCCTTAATTATCTTATGTATTTTAAGAGGTATTTGTTGCACTATCAACATTTTGTCTTTAAATTTTCTTAATCTGTACTTTTCTGGATTCTTTTTCATTAGATTGGCAGAGGATTTCCCAATCTTATCATCTCTCAAAGAGTCAACAATGTTTCGCTGATCCATTGTGTTGTTGTTTGGTTTTCATTTCATTAAGTTTATCTCTATCTTTATTACTTATTAACTTCTACTAATTGTATACCCTGGCATGTCTGTCAGTTTGCAGGACTGTGGGGACTTGTATGTTGTCATGAGCCTGAAAGCTATGCCACTAATATCTCAGATATCAGCAGGGTCACCCATGGTGGACAGGTTTCAGCTGAGCTTCTAGACTATGACAGACTAGGGAGTATAACATGTTGAACTACTCTTGAAACAACTAGACACTGAAAAAGCTACAAATAGCAAAGAAACCCTGTCAAATATAGTGCCAGAAAATGAACCCTACAGGTTGGAAAGCACTCAGAAGGCTACTGGGGAAGAGTTGTCTCCACAAAATAGAATCTATCTTGATGACAGAAATGAGGTAAGGCCCCAGGTACCTCCATTTGCTGATGTGCCATGACTTAAAATGAGAGAAACAACTGTAAACATCCATTAATAGTTGGAACATGGAATGTATGTAATATGAATCTAGGAAAATTAGAAATCATAAAAAAGAGAAATGGAGTACATAAACATTGACATGGGCTGGGATTTAGCTCAGTTGGTAGAGCGCTTCTCTGCAGTCTCTGAGACCCCGAGTTTGATTCCCAGCACTGCATAATGGGAGAAGGCATGGCAACCTACTCCCAAACAATGGCAACCTACTCCCAATCCCGAAACAGTCAGCCATTGAAAACCCTATGAGGGTCGCTATGAGTCAGACTCGACTCAACGGCACCTAACAACAACAGCCACAAACATTGACATTCTAGGCATCAGTGAGTTAAAATGGACTGGCATGGGCCATTTTGAGTCAGATAATCATATGGTCTACTATGCTGGGAATGACAAGCTAAAGGGAAATGGGGTTGCATTCATCATCAAAAAAGATATCTTAAGATCTGTCCTGAAATACAATGTTGTCAGTGATAGAATAATATCCACATGCCTACAAGGAAGGCCAGTTAATATGACTATTATTCAAATTTATTCACCCACCACTAAGGCCACAAATGAAGAAAGGGAAGATTTCCACCAGCTTCTACAATCTGAAAGAGATCAAACATGCAATCTGATACTGATGTACTGATAATTACCAGTGACTGGAATGTAAAAGTTGGAAACAAACAAGTCTCAGTAGTTGGAAAATATGGCCTTAGTGACACAAACGATTCTGGACATCATCTGATAGAATTTTGTCAGACCAGTGACCTTTTCATTGTAAATACATTTTTTCACCAACATAAACTGTGACTGCACACATGTCTTTCACCAACTGGAATATACAGGAACAAAATTGACTACATTTGTGGAAAGAGACCATGGAAAAGCTCAATATCAAATGTTAGAATAAGACCAGGTGCTGATTGTGGCTCAGAGCTCCAACTTCTCATATGTAAATTTAAAGTGAAACTGAAGAAACTTAGAACAAGTTTATGATAGCCAAGGTATGACCCTGAGTATATCCCACCTGAGTTCAGAGACTACCTTGAGAATAAGTTTAATGCATCAGAAACAAATGATAGAAGACCAGATGAGTTGTTGCATGACATCAAAGATATCATTCATGAAGAAAGCAAAAGACTATTAAAAAGACAGGAAAAAGATAAAATACCAAATTACATCTCCAAAGAAATTGTTGAATTTTCCCTTGAACATCAATCAGTTAAAGTAAAAGGAAGACATGATGAAGTTATGGAAATAAACAGATTTCAGAAGGCAGCTTGAGAAAACAAAAACAAATATGACATCCACAAAGAGCTAGAAACAAAAAACCAGAAAGGAAGAACACATTCTGTGTTTCTCAAACTTTAGGAATTGAAGAAAAAATTCAAGCCTGAGTGGCAATAGTGAAGGGCTCTACAGGGAAAATATTAAATGATGTAGGAAACATCAAAAGACGATGGAAAGAATACACAGTGTTGTCATATAAAAAAGAATTGGTAGATGACCAACCATTTCAGGTGGTTGCATATAAAGAGGAACCAACTGTATTGAAGGACTAAATGGAAGCTGCCTTGAAGGAACTGACAAAACACAAGGCTCCAAGAATTGATGTATTACCAATAGAGAGGTTTCAACAAACAAATGCAGCACTGGAGGTGCTAACCTGTTTATGCCAACAGATTTGGAAAACAGCTACCTGGCCAACTGAATAGAAGGGGTATTTATTTATGCCTACTCCCAAAAAAGGGATCCAACTGAATGTGGAAATTATCAAATAATATCATTAATATCACATACAAGCAAAATTTTACTAAACATCATCCAAAAGTGACTGTCACAATATATAGATAGGGAGTTACCAGTAAATCAAGGGGGATTCAGAAGAGGGCGGGGAAACAGGGACATCGTTGCTGATGTCAGGTGGATATTAGCTGAAAGCAGAGAATATCAGAAAGATGTTTGTGTATGTTTTATTGACAATACAAAGGCATTTGACTGCATGGATCATAACAAATTATGGATAAAACTTTGAAAAATGGGACTACCAGAGCACCTAATTGTACTCATCAGGAATCTGTACATGAAGATTGAGGCAGTTGTTCAAATAGAACAAGGAAAAACTGATTTAAAATTGAGAAAGGTGTGCTTTGGGATTTATACTTTCACCATATCTCTTCATTTTATATGCTGAGCAAATAATCCAAGAAGCTGGACTTTATGAAGAGGAATGCAGCATCAAGATTGGACAAAGACTTATTAACAACCTGAGTAATGCAGACGACACAAATCTTGCTAAAACTGAAGAGGATTTGAACCATTTACTGATGAAGACCAAAGAACATAGCCTTCAGTATGGATTGCAAGTAAATATCAACAAAACTAAAATCTTTACAGCTGGGTCACTATGCAACTTCACAATAAATGGTGAAAAGGTCGAGGTTGTCCAGGATTTTGCCTTACTTGTTTCTCCAGTCAACACCTGTGGAAGCAGCAGTTAAGAAATCAAATATACATTGCTTTGGGAAAAGCTGTGGCAAAAGGTCTCTTGAGTATTGAAAAGTAAAGATGGCACATTGAAGACGAAGTTGTGCCTGACTCACACCATGGTATTTTCAGTTCCATCATATGGTTCTGAAAGATGGACATTGAATGAGGGAGAGAGGAGAAGTGTTGATGTTTTTGTATTATGGTGCTGGAGATGATTATTGAATATGCCATTGACTACCACAAGAATCAACAGATCTGTCCTAGAAGTGCAACCAGAGTGCTCCTTGGAAGCACAGATGGTGTGACTGCATCTTACATATTTTGGATACATAGTCAGGAGGGACCAATCTCTGGAGAAAGACATCATGTTTGGGAGAGTGGCAGGTCAATGAAAACAAGGAAAACCCTCCACAAAATGGATTGACACAGTGTCTGAATCAGTGGGTTTACACCTATATAAGATCATGTGCCTGGCTCACAATTGGGAAGTGTTTCATTCTGCTGTACATAGGGTCCCTATGAGTCAGACTGGACTCAAAGACACCTAACAGCAACAACAACAATTCTCTTGTTCTTATATTTCTAAGACTTGAGCTATATCATTAGGTTATTTATGTAAGATCTGATTTTTAATATAACATTTACAGCTATATACTTTCCTCTTAGTACCAGTTTTAACTGTATCTGACCAACTCTGATTGCAGGAATTTTAATATTCTCCCTGATTTCTTCAATGAACAGCAGGTCACCTCAATCTCCATGTATTTGTAAATTTTCTATAATTTGTCTTGCTGTTGATTTCCACTTTTATTCCATTGTGACCTGATAAAGTAGAATAATTTATTTAAATTTTCTTGCATTTGTTAAGATTTATGTCATAAAATATAATCTATTTTGGAGAAAGTTCCATGGGCACCTGAGAAGAATATATGCAATGCAGTTGGGAAGAATATTCTATAGATATGTTAAGCCCATTGGACCTTTAGTGTCATTTAACTCAGATGTTTCTTTGCTGATTTTCTGCCTAGACAACCTATCTATTGGTGATAGTGAAATATTGAAATTATCTACAATGATTGTATTTCAGTCAGAGATCTTATGTGCAGTAGTGTTTGTTTTATGAAATTGAGTAGCCGACATTCAGTGCATATATGTTCACAATTATTAATCTTGTTGATGGATTTTTACCTTTACCAATATAAATTAGTCCGCATGGTTCTGATGAATTTTGGCTTGAAGCCTGCTCTGTTAGATATAAGTGTAGATACTCCTGACTTATTTTGGATTATATTTGCTTATAATATTTTTTTGTCCTTTCATCTTAAGGGTATATTTGTCTTTCTTAGTGAGGTGCATTTCTTGCATACAGCAAACATTTGAGTATTTTTACTTAACTTAATCCACCAATCTGTGTCTTTTAATTGGAAAATTAAGACCATGAGCATTCAGAGTTATCATTGAAATGCATGGACTAACTCATTTTTGTTTTTGAAATATTTGACTGTTAGAGGGTCCTCATTTTCTTATATACTCTTTTAGTGAGTTTTTTTCTTTCCTGTAATCTAATGATTTTGCTCATCCTTGTCTTCTGTGTGTAGGATTCCTTTAAATACCTTCTGAAGTTCTGGTTTAGTGATAATGATTTCAGTTTGTTTTATATAGAAACTCTTCATTGCTCCATCAATTTTAAAGGATAGTTTGCTGGATACAGTAATCTAAGTTGGATGTTATTTCCTTCTATGGTTTAGGAGTATCATTCCATACAATTCTGGCATTTAGAATTTCTGTTGAGAATATTCTGTTATTCAGAGGTTTTGTCTTTATATACAATTTGGCCCTTCTCTCATAAAGCTTTCGATATTCTTTCTTCGCTTTGCATATATTTCGTTTTAACACTAATATGATATATGTGGGTGTTATTTTTGGGTCATGTCTCTTTGGGATTCTAAAACACACTCTTACATGGATTTGCATCGTTTTCTTAAGATTTTCAAATTTTTCCTATTTTATTGTATATGTTTTCTATCTCTTTAGCTTTTCCTCTTCTCCTTCTATTTCTATTCATGGTGTCTGACACATCATGAATGTTCTGTTCCAACTTTCTTCTTTTTTCTCTTTTTATTGTTTAGAACTTCTAATTCACCTAGTTTGTCTTTAAGCCCTGACATTCTGACTTCCATTCAACCCAATATAATGGTAAATAAGTCAACTGAGTTATTTTTTTATTTTTGAGCTTTTCTTTTACAGAAAATAAATTTAATTTTTTCAGGATATCTGTCTCTTTATTAAATTTCTCTTTCAAGTCCAATGCCTTAACAACTCAGCCAACGTGGCATTTATGAACTCCTCATCCACCATTGTCGTCCTAATTTCATTCAGCTGCTTATTTATATTCTCTTTGAATTAACTCAAGTATTTCTTCATGCCCTCTTTGAATTTGTTGATTATTGCTACAATAATTCATTTGAATTATTTACCTAGAATTTCATCCACTTCACTAACACTAAAATCAGTTACTGTGGGATTATTAACTTTTGAGGAATTATGTTGTCCCTTTTGTATTTATTTCTTATCTTTCTGCATTGAGGTTTGCATTTTGGGACCAAGGCATTAACTGGAAGTTTTTATCTCCCATATTCTTTTATTTAAAGTATTCACCAATTTTCAGGTGAGAACAGGTTGTGGGAGCATGGAGGTGCAATTTCTCACAACAAAACTGGGGGTATAGCTCAACAGCTAAATATCCACTCAATGTGCTCAAGGTACCCAGTCCAAGTCCTAACACAATTCAGAGTGAAGAAATCTAATTGCAATAACAGCTGCAATGTATTTACACACTAACTACAGAAATATAGAAATGACCAATTAAGAATAATTACCACCATAACTCAAATAAAATTACAGAAAAGAGGAGCATAAATAAATATTGCATTAAGTAATAAGATATACAATAATATGAATAGCAATGAAAAAAGAAAAATAATAATATACAAGAGTAAAAAAGAAAATAGAGAAGGGAGACAAGTAATTAGACGGTACAAAGAGAAAGAAGAAAAGAAGAGATAGAGGATATTTAACTAACGATAAAATGAGAAAACACCTGCAGCAGTAGCCCTCTGGCATCTGATTCCTTCAGATCTCGGAAGCTAAGCAGGGTTGGGCCTGGTTACTACCTGGATGGGAGACCACCTGGGAATACCAGAAGCTGTAGGTTTGGGAGAAGGACCTGGCAACCCCCTCCCAAAAATCAATCTGCCATTGAAAACCCTATGAACAGCAGAGAAGTACTGACAATAGTGTTTCTCCTGTTGTACAGGGGGTTGCTATGAGTCGGATACCAACTCGATGGCACCTAACAACAACAACAACATAATGAGAAAGAAAATCAACCCAACAAACATACAAATACAATGAACATAAAGAAGTATTTTTTAAAAAAATGAATATAAGAAGGAAGAAAAGGAGAGAGGGAAATTTGATATAAATAAAAAAGAATTAAAATGGGGGGATGGTGAAAGGACAGGGATTAAGAAGAGATTTTTTAAAATTAAATATTAAAAGCTAGCTGTAGTGACTCATTCCTTCAGTTGCACCACTCGCAAAACTATGACAAGGTGTCCCCAAGCCCAAGGGTAGCCTGGGCCCTGTGGTAAGAGCCTGTCTCAAAACAGAAAACAAGGCCATACAAAACATGACAAATAAATTAGATATTAAAAGAAGAAATGAGAGGAAAATAGAAAAGAAGAAAAAAGAGAAAAAAAGAAAATGAATGAAGATTGAATTAAGTATTTATATGGAAATATTCAAACTGATCAGTCATATTAAAAAAGTATATAAAACACAAATAAAAATACAATCTCCTCCCAGAGTGTGGAAAGCTAAAAAATAAGAATAAGAAGAATGTTTTCTAGTTCTCTGTGGAGTTCAATCCTATGAGACAACTAGCTCTTCTTTCTGTGGCCAGTTCAGATATGTGTCTTCTAGTAAAAGTAAAATCTGTGTATTATTTGGTCTCCTCTTTCTCTTCTGTGGTGTCTGCCTAGCAACCAGAAGGTATTGTTTGTGTGTAGAGCAGGCTGTAACTACCCTGAGCTGCCCACTTCCTTATAACTGGGTGCCTAGGATCTCTAGCTTACTGCTCAATGGTCTTAGAATCCAGAAACTTCAAATATCTGGCTTGGTCTTAGAGCAATAAAACCCTATGGAAATGTAATCAGTATATGTGTTCAACCTTCTGGGTCTCAGACTCTGAGCAACTTAACTCCCACTAGTACTTTCTTACAACTTATTGTCTCTGTTCCAGAGTTCTCAAGGCTAAATTCCCTATTTGAGGACACAAACAAGAAGTGACTTCCACTCCCCCTGTGACTCTGATCACTTTTCCACAATGTGGAATTCTTCATATCTCTGATTATCTTCATATCTGATTATCTTCATATCTTTCCCTTCTACCTATGTCAGTGGTAGCTGGAGACACAGCCTGATGCTGGTGGCTATAGCAGCCTGAGGAATTTTGTTTCAAAGATTTCTCCTCAGTGAAGCTAGGGTCTTGAATTAGGCCAAACAATACAATTTCAGAATCAGTCAATATGAAGCAAAGCTGGAATTTATTAAGTAAAGAAAAGCATGGGATTTACTAAGAAAAAAATAATATTAATTTAGATTCAAGCATGGGCATTAAGAAAAAGACATGTAAAAAAAAAAAACCTTTTAGACATAACGAAGCGTGGATGAGGGCTTCTCAAGAGACAGAATTATGGTTAATTTTCTTCGTAATACCTGTGTGTGTGTGTGTGTGTGTGTGTGTGTGTGTGTGTGTGTGTGTGTGTATGTGCACATATATGTGTATGGTTGTTGTTAGGGGCCATTGATTTGGATCTGATTCGTGTACAACAGAATGAAACTCTCCCTGACACTGTGTCATGTGGAGCACTTTGTCAGTGCTTCTTTGTTATTGATAGAGTTTTCAGTGGGAGATTGTTTCCTGATTGTTTCTGCAGTGTGCTGCCAAGTCCTCCCACTTTTGCAGTGCTGGTAATTGGACCCAGGGCCTAAGAGGGCACATAGCAGCACTCTACCAACTGAGCTAAAACCAACATGCTATGTGTCTCTTTGTGTGTGTGTGTGTGTGTGTGTGTGTGTGTGTGTGTGTGTGTGTGTGATTTTGGTGGGTTTTGAAGTAACATTGTTCAAAGGATTTAAAAGATTAAGTAAAACTATCTTAGGATAATTTTATCTAAATAACTTTTTAGTAAATCAGATTATAAGGTGGTTTATGAGGTACATTATGTAAGTTTATAGGCTAATAAAATAGAAACATATGTCAAACAAAGCCAAAGGAATTCTTACTATATATAAGTCATAAAGAGATCAAGACATAAGTTTTGAATGTAATCATAGTTCATAAACTTGCATGTGAGATTTTCTCAAGAAGAAGTTTACAGCCTTTTCAGAAGTTGAGAAATTCTTGTTGAGAGACTTAAACCAGATCCTGAGGGTGAGAGACTCATTTCCATTCCCATTTCCCCTTAATTTTTCTTGTCTTTCTATCCTGCCTCACTATAGGACAGCACTCAATTCATCAGTGTATGACCCTTGTTGGGAGTTCCCAGAGACAGACAAATGCCGGGAACTTTGTTTCCTAAAGCTTCAGACTCAGGTGGGAGCTTCTCAAAATGTCTTATGCCACTGCACTATGACCAAATGCTGGGAAGAAGAGAGAACTTTCCCAGTGCCAGTATCTTTTACAGACTCAGAGATCCTTGTGTTTAGATTGCAAATCTGCTTGGAAAGAACACCAGTGTTAATTTTGCTTTCTGAATCTTTCAATCTCTCTTTCATTTCGGCTCATACCTTCTGCTGCAGCACTCTTTGACTTCTGATTTCTGAAACTCTCCATCCATTTATCTGTAAATTTTCTGTTGTTGTTGTTGTTATTGTTAATAAGATTCAATCCTTTCACAACTGAAACTGCAGTGTGTGTTTTCTGAACTCTTGCTCTTTATTCCATCTCAGTCTCCACACTCTGCACTGAAGCAATCTCTCTCCCTCTGCGTAGCTTACAAAATTTTCTAGTTTTATAAAGTTCTGTCTGCTCACTACTGAAACTTCAGTGCCTTGCTGCTTTCACCCAACTTGAAGGCTACCTACTCTCCAGTTGTTCCAGCCCTATGCCCTCGAAGAGGATAGGCTTGGTTAATGCCAGTATTCTGCATCTTCACCATACAAATTTTTATCATGTTTTTATTTGGAAATTTGATACATGGTTATGGAACTTACATAAAATGAAAAATAGAACAACATTGATAAGCTTACTCAAACAGTACCTAACATAACACAGAAGTGGGCAAGGATATAATATGAAGGCAATAGAAAACAAAAGTATAAGCAGATCAATGTCTATATAGTATTTGTGATTACAGATCAGTAGAACACAGCAATCTTTCCAACAAATTATTGCCATAAACATAAGTTATAATTCCATAATAGCTTTGTTCTGGTAACATATATCCCTAACTTTAGGTCCTAAAATTAACTTTTACTTTTCACACATATAATGACACAGTGAAAAATTCAAGATAGTTTGTATAAACTCACAATAACTATTAAAAATCCTATTCTAAAGAAATATTTGCCATATTTCCCCACATTCTGTTAGACAATTACGGTAAAGTAAATAGCTGAATACATGCAGTCATATCATTGTCCTGTCCAATCCTGTCAGATCTCGGAAGCTAAGCAGGGTCGATCCTGGTTAATACTTGGATAGGAGACTGCCTGTGAATACCAGGTGCTGTAGGCTTGGGAGAAGGACTTGGCAGCCCACTCCCAATAAACAATCTGCCACTGAAAACCCAATGAATTACAAAGAAGCAGTGACAATACTGTTTCACCTGTTGTAGATTGGGTCTCTATGCATTAGATAAAAACAAACAGCAGAATAGTTCAAATTGCTTTAGAATCATCAATTGTTAGAGTTGGCAGAGACTTGAAATAGATATTGGATTCCAGTTTCCATATTAGTTTATCATTAAGGAATGGAGGGGTAACAACTATGCCTTCAGTATATCTGTTATTAGAAACTAGGTAGTCACATGTGTTTTGATCAAGACAAATATATGGCTTTTGTAGTATCATTAGAACAACTTTCATGTTTTTTAAATACAAGTTAGATATGTAGATTGTGTCTGAGTGTATATATATACATATATATATATATATATATATATATATATATATATATATATATTCCGATGGTTAATTTGTTAAAGAATCTTGATCAACTTTTTTTTAATTCTTAGATGAAGAGAACAAATTCTAGAATTAAACAGTCAGTATCATGGAGATAGCCTGCAGCCATAGCCCTGTGGCATCCGATCCTGTCAGATCTCGGAAGCTAAGCAGGGTCGGGCCTGGTTAGTACCTGGATGGGAGACCGCCTGGGAAAACCAGGTGCTGTAGGCTTGGGAGAAGGACCTGGCAACCCCCTTCCAAAAATCAATCTGCCATTGAAAACCCTATGAACAGCAGAGAAGCATTGACAATAGTGTTTCTCCTGTTGTACAGAGGGTCGCTATTGTTGGGTCCCTGTTCGGGCACCAACTATGTTGGGCCCCATGTTCGGGTGTCAACTCTATGTGGGGCACGTGCCTCCCTGTCCGGCCTGGAGGTTCGGATGGGCTGCACCGCCGCACACACAGATACCAAATACAGTTCACTCGGGACCCTCAGGTGAGGGGCGCAGACTCCTGTGGCCCTCGGGACCCCGGAGGAGATGGGAGAAAGGAAAAGCCTCAGGCGCTTTTGCCTTCCAGGAGCAAACACCTGTGTTGGTCATCTCGGTGGTCACCAGGAGACAGCTGTTGCTTCATCCGTGATCAAACGGAGAGCAGGTTCTTTTCCTTGTTGAGGATTGCGATGGGAGAGCATTCTTTCCTCATCAAAGGCCTGGGGGAGAGCAGCGGGAGAGGTGCTTCCTCATCGGTTGTCCGGGCAGGAAAGGCGAGAAGGCACAGAAAGGGATGCCAGAAAGGCCGTACCAAAAAAAGGGTCGAACTGTCACAGCGCTGCTCTTTATGTAGCTCGCCCACAGAATGGCCTGAGCCAATCAGCTTTCAGTCCAATTGTCCAATCAGGAAGGGTTTTGTACAAACGTGCAACCAAGTTACTTTCATTTTCCCTAGATTTCTAACTTACAAACCAGATATTCAAATGCCATTTTCCCAGTTTGGGAGTTTTTGCCAATTTCCTCCCAATTTTTCCCTACAGCTATGAGTCGGATACCGACTCGATGGCACCTAACAACAACAACAAATCATGGAGATAATCAGTGACAGAAGAAGAGAATAACAAATCAATCTGATTTACTAAATAAAGCATCCAAAAAGTTTTACAATAGTGCATCTCTGCTACATTCAAGTTATTCTCCTCTATATCAACCATTTTTTTCAGGACTAGAGGGTTGAAACCAGGACCTCACACATGATAGGCAAGTGCTCTACAGCGAAGCTGTGTGAACCATGTTGCCTTAGTTCATTCACCATTTTTCATGTTTCTCATAATGCCATTGATAGTAATTCAACTCTGTCAAAAAAGCAGACAACATTTATGCACTTTCACAGCTGTGATTTATTATTCCTTATGGACAGAACTCTGATGATATTTTAGAAGCAATGTGTCCAGCTAGATAGCTTACCTTCCCAAATTTCCTTGTAATAGTTGCTGAAAGTTTCTGTATAAAAAAGATTTGGAGACTGCCACAGACCAGCTGCAGCTAAGATCCAGGGGTTTTCGAAGGCAGATGAGGAGTTGGGGATGGGTAACAGACACAGCAGCTAGGAGGCAGTGTGGATCTGTTCCAATTTATTTCCCAGATAGCCCAGCCTTTTATACGGAACTACAATTCACTAAGTCTTATGAAAGGTCAGAAAAAAGATAAGGAAGTTGGTAGCATTGATGGACTACATCAAGGTTTTGTCAACAATCACTTGATTATTATCATGAGTGTTAGGTGGTGATCAAAGTAGGAGATGAACTCAGAGACAAATTGTGTTTACTTCAAAGAGATAAACCAAGATGACCTGAGCACTACACCTCCTGTAACAATTAACTATTCTTAAATTTATGCAGGAATTAGGGGTGGTTAACTGTTACCTGTGTGTCACCCCACTGAGTCCATTGTTATGACAAATGAGTGCTTTATCTTATCAGAATGATTTCTATACTGTAGAGCTATAGGTACAAAGGCTTTTGATTGTGTTGACTTAAGGAGTTTATGCTGTTGGAAGTCATTCAAGAGAACCCTATGAGGGTCGCTATGAGTCGGATACCAACTCGACGGCACCTACAACAACAACAACAACAACAACAAGATATGGCATCAACCTAAGTGTTCATCCACCAATGAGTAGCTAGAGAAAATATGATTATAAGTACATATATGTTGTTGTTGTTGTTAAGTGCTGTCGAAATTGGATCTGACTCATGGCGACGCTATGTACAAAAGATGAAACACTACCCAACATTGTGCTGTGCTCGACACTATGTCAGTGCTTTCTGCCATTCATAGGGTTTTCAATGGCTGATTATTTCACGCTAGTTTTGGAACTGGGTTGCCAAGTCCTTCTCCCATATATACATACACACTTGTATATAATTCAATCATAACAAAGGAGATGCTGTCATATTTGATCATATGGATGAACTTGGAAGACATCATGCTAAGTGAAATAAGCCAGACACAGAAAGACAAATACTATATGATCTCACTTAATGTGGAATCTTAGTTGAATGCACAGACACAGAAGTAGAAGGGCAGTTACCAGGGGCTGAGAATGGCAAAACAGAGAGAGGTTGGTAAAACTGTAAAAACTTCCAGTTATAAGATGAATATGCTTTGGGAATCTAATGTGCAGCATGGAGACTATTGTTAATAATACTATATTGTATACTTGAAATTTGCTAAGCATAAATTTGCTAAGAGTAAGTGTTCTCATCAGATATACAGAAAAGGACAACTATGTGAAGTGATGGATGTGTTAATGAACTTGACTCTATGGAAATCATTTACAGTAGCTTTATTTATGTCAAATCATACCGTTTAAATATATATCTTTATTTTCCAATTATATCTCAATTAAATTTGAAAAAATATCTATTAAAAAAAGAGTTTCCTAAGAAAGCCTTCTAAGGTGGTTTGTCAAGTCCCAATCTGAATCAGCAGTGCCCACAGAGCCAGAAGATTATATATTTACATCTATTACTTGTTTTTCATTAATATCTCCCAGAAATCTACAATATGAAGAAAAGAGTGACCTATTCAAATTTAAGAAAAAGAAAAGACGAGACTCCAAGTCCCTTTCCATGAAGAGACCTTTTTGGAGGTACTCTTCCCCTTTCAGTAGACTTTCTCTGTAATGCCTTTATTAAAGATACTCTTCCTCATGTGGGGACTCTGTCTACACATCATGAGTAGATCTGGACGTGGCAGGAGACAGCTAGTATTGTCCTGTATTTTTATCCATTTTGCCTGTTTTAAATGTGAATATGATATAATAGCTATAATAGCCATCTTGCAATACTTGATTAACCAGCATGAGAAATGCCTAAAATAATAACAGAGACATTTTGACCTGGATTCTATGAGTCACTAAGTAAAAATCACCTCTGCTACTTACTTTTAGAGTGCATGTTTTATGAGAAAAAAAATTGTGCTGTATTTTTGTTTTTGGTATTCCATGTTAGGCTTTCTGGTATTTTAATCTGAAATCACTTAAAATTGACAATTTCTGTCTCCGCTTTTCTGTATTTTTATCAGTGCATTATCTCTCATCACTATAATAGTGATCAATCTTTGTGTTCCCTTGGCTTCTTTAGAAAAAAGTGTGGAAAATTTTAATTTTTGTAATTTAAAAATTACAATTTTATATTTACTGGTGAAAGAAACATGAGATACTGAGAGAGATAAGTATGAGTTTGTGTCTTAGAATATTTACTTACTACTTATATTTCAGTTGCAACTTATTCTCTCTATAGCTGCATTTACTTATCTTAAGAATGGTTAATAATAGCTTTTAAAGTATAGATTTATTCAGAGTATTCAATGAAGATCAAAATGATTCATGTGATTTACTATAAAGTATTAAACATTGTAAGTGCCCAATATGCATTACTTATTCTTATTAATCAATCTTACATGTAGGACCAAACCAACAAATGTGCATTCAATACTGAGAAAGATCAAGGAAGCATGAATTATAGAAAAGAAGACCTAGCCTTAAATCATAACACACATTCCAACAGTGACCTTGTACAAGTTAACTTTCTGTTAAATTTTTATGTGAATTTGCCAAAACTCATAGACTCTTACATCAAATAAAATCAGCTATATTTCAAGTGCATTGAATAACTCACTGAAAGAGTAAGGGAGATGAATGCTGGCCTACAAAAATGTAAACATGAGTGGAAAGAGTTAAGACAAAAAGTAAAATAAAAATAGTACATAGGCATTAGGCTTTAGTTCATAAAGTGCTCAATTTAGAAGTTGCTATGTATTTGTGGCCTGCAGCCATAGCACTGTGGCATCCAATCCCATCAGATATTGGAAGCAAAGCAAGGTTGGGCCTGATTATTACTTGGATGGGAGACCACCTTTGAACACCAGATACTGTACGCTTGGGAGAAGGATTTGGCAACCCACTTCCAAAATCAATCTGCCATTGAAAACCCTATGAATACCAGAGAAGCACTGACAGTAGTGTTTTACCTGTTGTATGTAAGGTCACTATGAGTTGGATACTGACTTGATGGCACCTAACAACAACATATATGTATACCAGTATTAGCCAATGAATAAATGGCTGATGGGTACTGGACACCATATATAAATGATGTAAAATCAGTGGTCCTTTAAAGTATTAGTATTGAAATATTAGCATTTGACCTCTAACAGTCAATTTTATTGTATTAATTATAAGATAGAAGGGTAAAAAAGGACATAGTATATAAAACTCCTAAAGTTCTCTCATTGGTTCTGAAAAGTGTATAACCTTTGAGAAAGAAAATAAAAAATTTTAGGAAGCCAATTTTCAAATTGATCCTATTTTAGTTCTGGATTAAAATATGCTCATTAGTTTAGACTACACAAAAATCTCTGTTATGGAAATCATTAAACATCTTATTTTGTTAAGTATGAGTTGTGTTTATTGTCGCTTATTGTAATATTATATAGACAGAAGACATCTAAGTAA
>VMDO01034612.1:0-16813 GCA_007922755.1 Pedetes capensis
AAGAAGAAGGCTCAGGAGTTGGAAAACATGGTCTTAGGGACAGAAATGAAGCTGGAGATCGCAAGATAGAATTTTGTCAGACCAATGACCTTTTCATTGCAAATACATTTTTTCAACATCATAAACGGAGACTATACACATAGACTTCACCAGACGGAACATACAGGAATCAAATTGACTACATATGTGGAAAGAGACAATGGAAAAGCTCTGTACAAAATGTCAAAAGAAGACCAGGTGCTGACTGTGGATCAGACCATCAACTTCTCATAGGCAAGTTCAAAATGAAGCTGAAGAAAATCAGCACAAGTATACGAGAGCCACAGTATGTCCTTGAGTATATCCCACCTGAGTTCAGAGACCACCTCAAAAATAGGTTTAATGCATTAGACAGAAATGACAGGAGACCAGAAGAGTTGTGGCATGACATAAAAGATATCATTCAAGAAGGAAGCAAAAAGTTCTTAAAAAGACAAGAAAAAAATAAAAGACAAAATTACATGTTAAAACAGACACTGGACCTTGCCCTTGAATGTTCGGCAGCTAAAGTAAAAGGAAGACCTGATGAAGTTAAGGAACTAAACAGAAGATTTCAGAAGGCAGCTCAAGAAGACAAAAACAAATATTATAATGACATGTGCAAGGAGCTGGAGGCAGAAAACCAAAAGGGAAGAACACATGCTGTGTTTCTCAAGCTTAAGGAAGTGAAGAAAAAATTCAAGCCTCCAGTGGGAGTAGTGAAAGATTCTACAGGGAAAATATTAAATGATGCCGGAAACATCAAAATAAGATGGGAAGAATACACAGAGTCATTTTACAAGAAAGAATTGGTAGATGACCAACCATTCCAAGAGGTTGCATATGAAGAGGAACCAATGGTGTTGAAGGACAAAGTGGAAGCTACCTTGAAAGAACTCACGAAACACAAGGCTCCAGGAATTGATGGGATACCAATAGAGATGTTTCAACAAACAGATGCAGCTTTGGAGGTGTTAACATGTTTGTGCCAACAGGTTTGGAAAAGAGCTACTTGGCCAACTGACTGGAAGAGATCCATATTTGTGCCTATTCCCAAAAAAGGGGATGCAACTGAATGTGCAAACTATCGGACAATATCATTAATATGACACACCAGCAAAATTCTACTAAAGGTCATTCAGAAGGGACTGCAGCAGTATATAGACAGGGAATTACCAGAAAATCAAGTGGGATTCAGAAGAGGGCGGGGAACCACGGACATCATTGCTGATGTCAGGTGGATATTAGCTGAAAGCAGAGAATATCAAAAAGATGTCTATCTATGTTTTATTGACTATGCAAAAGCATTTGATTTGTGGATCATAACAAATTATGGATAACACTCTGGAAAATGGGAATACCAGAACACCTAATTGTGCTCATGAGATATCTGTACATGAACCAGGAGGCAGTTGTTCGAATAGAACAAGGAAACACTGAGTGGTTTAAAGTTGAGAAAGGTGTGCGTCAGGGCTGTATATTTTCACACTATCTCTTCAATTTATACACTGTGCAAATAATCCGAGAAGCTGGACTTTATGAGGAAGAACATGGCATCAAGATTGGAGGAAGACTCATTAACAACCTGCGTTATGCAGATGACACAACTCTGCTGGCTGAAAGCGAAGAGCATTTAAAACATTTACTGATGAAGATCAAAGATCATAGCCTTCAACATGGGTTATGACTAAACATCAACAAAACAAAAATCCTTACGCCTGGGTCAGCACGCAACTTCACAATAAATGGAGAAAAGATTGAGGTTGTCCAAGATTTTGCTTGGCTTGGCTCTATAATCAACACCCGTGGAAGCAGCAGTCAAGAAATCAAAGGACGCATTGCTCTAGGAAAAGCTGTGGCAAAAGATGTCTTTAGAGTATTGAAAAGCAAAGATGTCACATTGAAGATGAAGGTGTGTCTGACTCATGGTATGGTATTTTCAGTGGCATCATATGGTTGTGAAAGCTGGACATTGAACAAGAGAGACAGAAAAAGAATTGATGCTTTTGAATTGTGGTACTGGAAACATCTATTGAATATACCATGGACTTCCAAAAGAACCAACAAATCTGTCCTAGAAGAAGTGCAACCAGAGTGCTCCTTGGAAGCAAGAATGGCCAAACTGCGTCTTACATATTTTGGACATGTAGTCAGGAGAGGACAATCCCTGGAGAAGGACATCATGTTTGGGAGAGTGGCAGGTCAACACAAAAGAGGAAAACCCTCCACCAGATGGATTGACACAGTGCCTGCAACAATGGGCTTAAACATAAATAAGATCGTTTGCCTGGCACAGAATCAGCAAGTGTTTTGATCTGCTGTTCATAGGGTCACTATGAGTTGGACTCGACTTGACGGTACCTAACAACAACAACAATTCCTTTACTTTATTAGTGTTATGAAAACTAAGGTAGAATCAAAAAGGGGAAGGTGTCATTGACGTGAGGTGACATACACAGACTTTGTTAGATAGAAAATAGTTGAAAGCCACAAAATAAAATATTGTTGGCTATGGGCACCTTAGAGAAGGCAGGTATGATAAAAATAAAATAAAATAAATATAATAAAAAGGCAAAAAGCATACATGTTTATGTATGACAGAAAAAAGGGCATGAAAGAGAAATAAATATGAAAATAAATTTTTAATTAAAGCTTGTATAGCTTTAAATAAGCTATATATATATACATGTATATGTATATATTATATACATATGTATATACACATATATATCCCAGTTTGTAGAGTGCTGTTCTGTGCTCTCTGTGGCCTTGGGTTTAATCCCTGGCACCACACAAAAAAAATGGGAGAAAGACCTGGCAGCCTATTCCTGAAATAAGTGCAAAACAATCAGCCATTGAAAACCCTATGAATAGCAGAGAAGCACTGACATAGTGCTGGGCATGGCACAAAGTCAGGTAATGTTTTGTTCTATTGCATTTAGAGTCACTATCAGTTGGACCTGACTTGACAATACCTAACAAAATTTATGTAACCTTATACAGAAAGAAGGCATGTTAGGTTCATGTGAAAAACAACTGAGGCTTATAGCTAGGAAGAAAGTGGGGCCCCAATCTAACATCTTTCAAAGAACTGGATGTTTCCAGAACCATGTGAGATTGGAACAGATCCTTTCCCAGTTGTTATCTTCAGATAGAACCTAACCCTAGCTGACACCTTGATTTCAGCTTCATGAAAACTCTAGCGCAGAGGACCCAACTAAGTTGTGCCTGGATTCCTGGCCCATAGAAACTGGAATTGTAAACATATGCTGTTTTAACCATTAAATATATAGTAAATTGTCAAGGCTTGTTGTTGTTAGATGCCAACTCATAGCAACCCTACATAGGACAGTGGAAACACTATTGTCAGTGCTTCTCTGCTATTCATAGTGTTTTCAATGGCTGACTGTTTGGTTTTTGTTTTTGTTTTTGTTTTTGTTTTTTGAGGTGCAGGTTTGGGGGGGATAGTTTGCAGGGTCCTTCTCCCAAGCCTACAACACCTAGAGTTTCCAGGCAATCTCCCATCCAAGTACTAACCAGGTCTGACACTGCTTAGCTTCCGAGATCTAAAGCAGCATTAGATAATTAATGTAGATCACAAGCTCCTTAAATGCAGAGGTTATGAATATAATATAATATTTCCCCCAGCTCCTAAAAGAGTTTCTGACCATAAATACATATTCAGTAAACATTTTTCATTTTAATTAAAAAATCAATTTCACACAAATAAAATTAATGATTAAATCCTTGCCAGGAATGCAAATAGAATTTTAAACTATCTTTTAATGCTCAACTTCTAGTAGTATATTCCTATCTGTTGCCCCTTTTGCCAATTTCAAAGTAAAGTAGGAAGTGTGTAGGTTTGATAAATCCTAAAGTCTGTGATGGAAAATATTTCTTCATTCTGAGTCACTTGGCAAAAGCTGTTATTTTCAGGGGTTTTTTGACATGTAACCTTCCACCACTTATTTATATATTCACTATGAAGTCAAACAGAATTCCCACTTACAGAGATGCATTTAAAAGATGCCTTTTAAAACTAATGCTCAGTAAATAAGAAAACCTTTTCCTCTATAGCCTCCAGAACTGAAAATAGCCTTTCTATCCTGCTACGTTTTTAAAAATGTATTTATTGCTTGTGAGGTATGGTTTGGAAGGAGAGGGCCTTTATCTTGGGAGATAAAAGAAAAAGAGAAAGCTAGGAGCAATGCATAAAATTGCACATAAGTGAAGAGAAGTGCTTAGTTATCCAAACATTTCAGCAGAATAAAAATGAACAGAAGGAAAAATAAGTGTTTAATAACCAATTTGTACACAGTATTTGCATTTTGAAAACATCACACAAGTTATTCATTTGCAGAGTCACTCAATACTTAGAAGGCAGTTTCACATTACATACAGCTTTACCAAATGCCTTAGTAGGAAAAATTTTGTGGTCTGGCCTAGTATAAATGTCACTCTAAGGTTGCCTTGGAAATTGTACTTAAGGTTAAAATCATACTTAAGACCAGCAAGCCATCTCATGATTTAAACATTAAGAACTTGTTTGTCTCAAAAACTGTTAAGGTAAGAGCCTTGTAATGGTCTAGACATTTAGGTGCTATTCCAGTCCTGATATTTCAGGGGAATGGAGGCAAAAGGAAAATAAACACCTTCAGATGTTTATTCAAGGGACAACCAGTTGTTGTCCCTGGAATGGGAGTAGAGATGTTCGGTAGAGTTGTAATAAGGAGTACAATACAGTTAACACATTCTCCCTAAACTCAAATACCATATTATCTAAATGGAGCACTTTTATAATTGGTGTCAAGGAACTTGTCTTAGTTACTTTTGTGTTGCTTTGATGAAATTTCTCACACAAACAAGGAAGTAAAGGTTAATTTTAGCTCATGGTTTCAGAGGGTTCAGTCCATAGGTGCTTAGCCCCCTGCACATGAGCAGAGCATCATGCCAGGGAGAGTGTGAGATGGAGGAGAGCTATTCACAACACAGTGGACTAGGAAGCGGAGAGAACTTAGAGAAGGAGGTTAGGCTTAATAAACTCCCAAGGACCTTCCCTCAGTCACCTGCTTCTTCCAGCTAGGCCTCACTTCCTAAAGTATCCACAGACTCCCAAAACAGTGCCACCAGATGGAGACCAAGAGTTAAAACATATGAGTCTATGGGGGCCATTTCATATTCAAATCATAATAGAATTTAGGAAAAATTTTTGAACCATCAGTATTTACTTTCAAATATAGAAAAGTTATTGCAGAGCCTAATACTTAACTCTTACTACAAATAAATGGAAAGTTTCACCTGACAGTGTTATGACATAACATCACACTAGATTTTAATTTAAAATCATTTCCTTTTTTAGATCATCCTAAAATATTCCAAAAGAACCCTTGTGCATTGTGCATAATTCTGTTAACATCTGAAGAAATGTTCTTTTATTTGACAAAGAGAAATTTTTCAATTGTCAATCAAGAGTTTATAAATTAGACTCCAAATACTCATCTCTCTGGAATTTCAATGGTTATAAGAAGGAGAAATGAGATTACATATTAATACTGCCATTAAAACACAAAAGTTTCAAAAATGCTGTAAGGTACTATCCCTTTCATTCACCTATTTTAAAAAATGAATTTAAGTAGTGGAACCATCATTAGCTTAATTAATACAAGAAATATCTAAGGCAAAGTAAGTGATCTGGGACCTGATAAAAATGCTGAAGCAGAGTGAAATGAGAAACAACCCTTAACTTTAGCATAATGAAGTGCAATTTCTTCTGAGTATATATTGTGCACAATGAAGCCCTGATTAGAACTGTTTGTAATACCTAGCAGAACTCTCAAATATTCTCTTGGCAGGAAAGACAAACAAAAGAGCTGCAGGGAGAGTTTAGATGTAAATAAAACTCTAAAATAGTAAGTAAACATGACTTAGACTTCAGAAGACAGATGGAAAACTATAGTTATATTTAGAAGGAGTGTTAAGCTAAAATTCATATATTCAATATTGTGTTTAAAATTATAAAGATTAATCTTCACCTTTAAAAACATCAAATTTACTTACTTAACTGGAACAGGAACTAACTGATGATTCCTTTCACATTGCCTCACAAAACCTTCCCAAATCAGGCATGGTGGTTCACACCTATAATCCCAGAGACTCTGGAGGTGGAGGTACAAGAATCATAGGTTCAAGGCCAGGGGCAGCTTGTGTGATTTAGCAAGACACTGTCTCAAGACTGAAAAAAAAATTTTTTTAATGGGCTAGGGGTTCATCCCAGAGGTAGAGCACTTGCAATATATTTTCAAAGCCCTGGGTTCAACCCCCAAATCAAAAAAAAAAAAAAAAAAAACTTCCTAAAATTAACCTACCATAAATACACTTCATAAATATTTATTGACTGATCTATCACAAGCATATAAAAATGAAGTAACTGTCACCCAAAGAATGGCCGTAGGTGGCTATGAAATATTGCATGACTCCTCATAGTTCCCACATCCTTTGTTCCTTTGTTTTTAGTTGAAAGATAACATTTCCTGTTTTTATCATGTAGAGCAAGATATTCTGAAGTATGTATACATTTTGGAATGCTTAAATCTAGCTAATTAACAAGTGCATTGCCTCATATATTTATTATTTTCTTGGTGAAAACACATATCTACATTTCTCATGAATATAATATCTGGTTAATAGCTAACCTTATTTTGTTTTACAATCTCTTAAAATTTACTCTTCCCATCTAACTGTAATTGTGTATACTTTGACCAACCCCTCCTCATCTCCTCCACTCACCTAGCCACCCCAAACTCTGGTAATCACCACTCTACCCTCCATATACTCCTTTTTTATGGAATTGTAATGTTAAATAATAGATTAAATATACATAAAGTGTTTAGAACTGTGCCTGAAACATTGTTTGCTCAGTGACTAAGAGACTTTAGAAGAAGTACAGAAGAACAGAGAAAGAAGTCATCAAGTTAGCCTTACAGGTAAACCAGAAGTTTCATAAAACAGGAGGCATTTGAAACATGAATAAGATACCCTCTGCAGGGAAAGAAGGTGATGACCTTCTAAACACATTCTTCTCCCACTGTTCAAATCCTTCAATGGCTTCCCAAAGACACATATGAAAATATACATATGTGTATGTACAGTATAAAATCTAAATGACCTAATTTGGCTTAAAAGGCCCATTTGGACCTGGACAGTTTAGATTCAGCTACTGTCCTGGAGTTTAGCTCAGCTGGTAGAATGATGCTCTGTACTCTCTGAGGACCTGAGTTAGATCCTCAACACTGCAAATAAAAGAAGGAGATGGCAATCCACTCCTGAAGCAATTCTGAAACAATCAGCTACTGAAAGAAAACCCTATGCAGGGTTACTGAGTGGGACCCAACTCAAGGGCACACAACAACAATTAATTAATGCATGCTAGTGCATCTTTTTCCTCCCCCTGGCAGCTTGTGATCTTATTTACGTTCCACATGCGTGTATTCTGTCATCTTGAAGTCTCTGTATGTTTCTGTGCTGGCTTCTCCTCCCACTTCTTTCTCTCTGGGAGCTCATACTCTTCATCTAAGTCTCAATTTCCTATCTTTGTCTCTGGGAAGTCTTAAGGGTATTTCTAGACTAAATTGGATGGGGCTGCCATACACTTCCACATACCTCTGCATTACATTTTTTCTATTGATGTGTAAGAAGTTACCACAAACTTGACAACTTAAGATAACATCTACTTACTATCTCTCAGTCCATGGGAAGGCATCTGCGCATGCTTGACTGGGTTCTCCTTTGAGGGATTCATAGGGCTGTGTTAAGGTGTTGATTGGTTGAAGGAGCTCTTCCTTGGAAGACCCAGGCGAGAGTCGGCTTCCAGGTTCATCTGGTGTGCTGGCAGGATCAATTCTTGTAGTATTCTGACTCAAGCCCCTACTTCTTATTGGCTATTGGGCAAAGGCCATTCTCACCTGATGGGGTCTCCTCCACCTTCAGATCAGTTGTGGCAAGTGGAATCTTTCATGTGCCATCAATCTCTCCTACTTCCTCTTTGGCAATAGCCAGAGAAAACTTTACTTTCTAAAAGCATGCATGATCAGACTGTGCTCACCAAAAAAAATTTTTTTAATTGACCTCAAATGAATTAATTAAAGCCATAACTAAATACACAAAAATCCATTTCACCAGAATGCAATTAGTACAGAAATGCTATCTCATTATGTGAACCCATTCTTAAGGGGAGAACATTATACAAGGATTAGGATTTTGGGGAGTCACTCTTTGAATTCTGTCTCCAAAAACTCCAAAAGCCCCCTTTTATCACCCACAGCTAATAGTAATTGTTTCTTATTGTATTTAGTAAATGTTAATAGACCCCTTGGGAGAAGGACATGGCAATCCACTCCCAAAACAATCCTGAAACAACCAACCATTGAAAACCTTGTAAGGGTTACTGTGAATCAATTGAGCACTAAATATGTAATAAACACTGTTCTGTCTTTCTAAGAGAATATCATTACTATACTCATTTTCCAAATGAGGAAAATAGATGGAATACAGAGGTAGAGTAAACTGTCCTAGGTCACACAGCTATGCAATAGAAGTGGGTGGGCTGGCTCAAGAGACTATCCTCTCTGCCTAACTGGAGTTTATTTAGGCTTTATGACAAGCTATCTCTTCAGTTTGTTGTACTCCCCGTACTTACGGTAGCAAGTGGCACATATTTTTAAGTACTAGAAGTAGAAATCAATTTACTGAATAAAACTTTTCTAAGCATCGGTTTTCAGACAATATTATTAAGTAACCATGGCTCAGATTCTGCACATGACACAACTATGGCTGCATATATGCCACTAGGGTGTGCCAGCCATGTTTCTAGCTATTGCAGAAACAAAGGAGAAACATTCACCTCATCTTGAAATTTATCTGGATGGCCAGACATTCATGTAAGAATCCAATGATGATATAATATGGCAAGTATGATAACAAAATTAACTTTCATTATCTGATGAATTAAAAGAATATGGGCTGAAAGTATGATGTCTGCTTTCCTATACTTGAATGTTCCAGATCAGATCACACAAAATAGTAATTTGGGAAATGACTAGAATAAAAGTGGAGTCCTAAGAGCTGAAACATTAACTAATCAAGAAATTAAATTTGCAGTTCTCTCAGCGCCCTGTTCTCTTTGCTAGGCTTTGAAATTAATCATACTCCCATGGGCAGAAAAGCTAATATAGGTAAGACCAGCAATAGGAATTTGTCCCAATGGCTGCCGTTTGTGAATATATTACTTTCCCTAAGTGGAATTTGAGTGGATGCCCTTCAAATCACATCAGCACCAAAATTACTCTTGTTGATTAATGTCATATTTTATAATAAGCATTTGTAAAGCAGTCAGCCTTTGCCACTATAAAATGGGGCATCTGTTAATATATGTTTATATCTGCTCATCAATTAAACTTGATTATCTTTCCCTGTAGTTTTCAACCAAGGAAGATTTACATCTAAATGTATGGCTTCTTTTGAGATTAGAAGAAATTCTCTGTAAAGAGAAAAAAAGAGGAAGCTAATAAAATTAGCATTAGTAAACAACTATTAGGTACCAGGTATTTTTTGATATATTATCATACTTAAATCATACAATAATTACATGTCATTTCTAGTATAACTCTTTGCTTACAAACAACCTCAAGGCTTAGTGATAACTGGTTAAAATCAGGCAGCTCACAGCCTTTTCACGTTGTTGTTAGGTGCCACTGCGTCAAGTACAACTCAATATAGACACTATATACAATGGAATGACACACTCCCTGACACTATGCTGTGTCTAGCACAATGTCAATACTTCTCTGATATTCATAGGGTTTTCAATAGCTGATTGTTTCAGGAGTGGGCTACCGGATTTGTCTCCCATTTTAGAAGGTTGCTGGGGATTGAACACAAGCCTCAGAGCAAACAAAGTAGCATTCTACCAACTGAGCTAAACCCCATTAACTACTTGTAGGTATCTTAGAAGACTGTGTGTGTATGTGTGTGTGTGTGTGTGTGTGTGTGCACATGCGTGCACGCGTGTGTGTGTATGAATAAAAGATAATTTTCAGGTTGCCTTTTGCTGAAGTATTTCATTTTTTCTATTTCTTACTTTAGTGGCTTAAGAAGAATTCTGTGAATATACTTCTCTGGTTGGTGAATCCATTCTAGAAAAGCAAATGTTCCATAATGTTCACTTCTGACATTAACACTGAAGTTACCATGTGTTCTGGTGATATTCTGGTGACTTATTGGATCCATCTTCACAGTCTTTTGTACTCTTTTGCAGTCCCACTATCTGAAAAATACTGGAAAAGAAAATAGACAAATGGCTCTAGTTTTTTATTTTTCATCAGAGAGCCAAAGCTTAAGTTTACTACTCTTAGAGGATGTCCTCCCATATTATAAACATTTGTAAATCATGATATAAAAGGCCCAGCAACCACTAGGAATATTTCACAACTAATTTGAAAAATTAAATAAATTTCAAATTTAAATTTCATTTCAAATTTAATTTCAAATAAATTTCAAATTAAACCTAATATGAAAAGAAGCAAATTAATACTTGCATTTCGCAGGTAATTTAAAGATTATCTTTAGATCACAAGAATGTTTCATAATAACCCTTTCCTATCCATTTCCTACAATAACATTAATACCTCTCTTCAAATTCTCTCAAAAATTCCTACTGCTCCAGCCATAAAACATGCATGTCTTACCTAAGATTTGTTTTTTATTGGACATTTTTAATGTACACCTTAATGTGATTCATTCTGACATGCTTTTCATTGTGGCATTTCCATATATGCATTTTGATGTACAATATTCATATAGGTTCCCCCTTACCCTCTTGTATTCTTACCCACACACCCACCCCATCTAAGTCTTCACTATCATTTACTTGGTAATATTTTTCTATATGTACTTGAGTTCCAGTTCTGTTTAAGATAGAACCTTTTCCTGTAGTGAACTTTGTGATTATCTTGTCAGAACAATTACATGCATTTTCTAGACCATTTATATTGACACCATTCTTAGCTCTTTTTTTTTTTTTTCGTTTTATTTTGACCCAACCTTTGAATAGGATGATTCCTTTTTATAATTTTGATTCAACTCCCACATATGAGTGAAAACTTGTGGTGTTTCTCTTTCTGAGCTTGTGTTCGTTCACTTAAAATAATTTTCTCTAATTCCATCCACTTTGCTGCAAATGACCTTATTTCATTTTTCTTGATTGCTGAGTAGTATTCCATCATGTATATGTACCATAGTTTTTTTATCCATTCTTCTGTTGAAGGGTACTTTGGTTGATTCCATATCCTTGCTATTGTGAAAAGTGCAGCATTGAACATGGAGATGCAGGTATCTCAGTGGTATGATGACCCATCTTCCTTTGGGTAAATTCCCAGTAGTGTTATAGCTGGGTCATACGGTAGATCTATTTTCAGTTTTTAAGATATCCCCATATTGATTTCCACAATGGCTGGACCATTTTACAGCTCCACCAACAATGTAAGAGTGTTCCTTTTTCACTGCAACCTCGCCAGCATTTGATGTTATTTGTTTTATTGATTTTGGCCATTCTTACTGGTGTAAGGTGAAATCTCAGAGTTGTTTTAATTTGCATTTCCCTTATGGCTAGGGATACTGAGCATTTTTTCATGTGTTTCATGGCTTTATGGACCTCTTCATTTGAGAATTGTCTACTCAGTTCCTTTGCCCACTTGTGTATTGGGTTATTTGTTTTTTGGGGAGTTTTTTTCTTGAGTTCTTTATAAATTCTAGTAATTAGACCTTTATCTGATATATAAAATGTGAAGATTTTTTCCCATTCCGTGGGGGTTTCCTTGACTCTGTTGTTTCTTTTGCTGTGCAGAAGCTTTTTATTTTCATGGAATCCCATTTATCTATTCTTATTGCAATTTCTTGAGCAATTGGAGTCCTATTAAGGAAATACTTTCCTATGCCTATATTATGGAGTGTATTGCCTATCTTGCCTTCTATAAGTTTTAAAGTTTCTAGTTTTATGTTGAGATCTTTTATCCATTTTGAGTTAGCTCTTGTGTATATTGAGAGATGTGGGTCCGCTTCCATTTTTCTGCATGTGGATGACCATGTTTCCCAGCACCATTTGTTGAAAAGGCTGTCCTTTTTTCCAGTTTACTTGCTTTGCTCCTTTGTCGAAAATAAGGTGGCTATAGGTGTACTGAGGTATATCTGGGTCTTCTATTCTGTTCCAGATGTCTTCAGGCCTACTTATGTGCCAGTACCAAGTTGTTTTTGCAACTACTGCCCTGTAGTATAGTTTGAAGTCAGGGATTGTGATTCCACCTGCATTAGATTTGCAGCTTAAAAGTGTTTTGGCTATACGTGGTCTTTTGTGGTTCCATATGAATTTTTGGATCATTTTTTTCTATTTCTGTAAAGTTAGTCAGTAGAATTTTAATGGGTATTGCATTAAATCTATAGATTGCTTTTGGCAGGATAGCCATTTTTACTATATTAATTCTCCCTATCCAGGAGCAGGGGAGGTCTTTCCATTTTTCAGTGTCCTCTCCTATTTCTTTCTTTAATGTTTCTTTAATGTTTTGAAATTTTCCTTGTAGAGATCTGAAAGGTCTTTGCTTAGATTGATTTCAAGGTATTTAATTTTCTGGTGAGCTTTCATGAATGGTAGTTTTCCTGAAATTTCCTTCTCTTCCTGTTTGGAATCGGTGTAAAGAAAAGCTATTGATTTTTGTGTGTTAATTTTGTAGCCTGCGACTTTGTTGAAGGAGTTAATTAGATCCAGAAGTTTTCTGGTTGAGGTTTTGGGGTCTTTCAGGTACAAGAATCATATCATCTGCAAATAAGGATAATTTGACCTCTTCCTTGTCAATCAAATTACCTAAGATTTTTGATACACACTCTTGTTCTGTAATTCAGGCTGGTCTGATATTGAACTAGTAATCCTCCTACCTCAGTCTACTGAGTACTGGTATTATACATGTGAACTACCATGCCTGGCTTCCCCCTTTCATTCTTCAAACCTGCACCAAGGAAAAAAATGGAATTGCTCTTACAACTTTACCATTTGAAGAGGAAGGGAATGGAAAACACTTGCAAACAACAGTTACTAGACAGGAAAGAAGAAAGATTGTTACTATAGTTGTTAGGTGCCATCCAGTCTGGTCCAACTCATAGCAACCCTATGTACAACAGAGCAAAAACACTCCCTGATTATGTGCCAGGTACATAATCTTACTTATGTTTAAGCTCATTGTTGCAGACACTGTGTCAATCCATCTACTTGAAGATTTTCTTGTTTTTTTTTTCTTTGACTTACCAGGGATTGGTCCTCCTGAAAACATGTCCAAAATACATAAAACACAGTCTAGCCATCCTTGCTTCCAAGGAGCACTCTCGTTGTACTTCTCCTAGGACAGATCTATTGGTTCTTTTGACAATCTGTAGTATATTCAATATTCATCTCTAGTGCCATATATCAACAACATCAATTTTCCTCATGTCTCCCTTCTTCAATGTCCAGCTTTAACAAACTATAATGCAACTGAAAATACCACAGCATGACTCATACTCACCTCAATGTGATATCTTCACTTTTCAACATTCGAAGTCTTTTGCAACATCTTTTCCCACAGCAGTGTGTCTTTTGATTTCTTGACTGCTGTTTCCATGGGTGTTGATTGTTGAACCAAGTAAAGCAAAATCTTGGACAACATCAGTCCTTCTCCATTTATCATAAAGTTGCTTATAGACCTAGGTGTAAGGATTTCTGTATTGTTGAGGTTGAGGAGCAATCCATACTGAAGGCTGTTCTGTGATCTTCCTCAGTAAATGTTTGAAATCCTCTTCACTTCAGCAAGCAGAGTTTTGTCATCTGCATAATTCAGGTTGTTAATGAGTCTTCCTCCAATCCTGATGCTATGTTCTTCTTAAATTCAGCTTCTCAGATTATTTGCTCAGCATAGAGATTGAAGAGGTATGGGGAAAGGATACAGCTTTGACACACACCTTTATCCACTTTAAAGCAGTGTTTCCTTGTTGTGTTACAAAGACTGCCTCCCCATCATCATGGGTGCATACAGATTCCTCATTAGTGCAACTAGTGCTATAGTATTCCCATTATTTGCAGTTTTATCCATAACTTGTTATGATCCACACAGTCAAATGCCTTTGCATAGTTGATAAAACATAGACACCTTTTTGGTATTCTCTACTTTCAGCTAATATCCAACTGACATCAGCAATGATGTCCCTGGTTCCATGCCCTCTTTTGAATCCAGCTTGATTTTCCTCCAGTCCCCTGTATATATACTGCTACAGTCACTTTCGAATGATCTTTAGCAAAATTTCACTTATCTGTCATATAAATGATATCATTCAATAACTTCTACAGTTGGTTGGATCCCTTTTCTTGGGAATAGGCACAAATATGGATTTCTATCAATCAGTTGGCCATGTAGCTATTTTCTAAATCTCTTGCCATAAGCAAGTGAGCACCTCCAGTGCTGCAACTGTTTGTTGAAACATCTCTATTGGTATTCCATCAATTCCTGGAGACTAGAGTTTCACCAATTCCTTCAAGGCAGCTTCTACTTTGTCCTTCAGTATCATGGTTCCTAATCATATTCAACCTCTTGAAATGGTTGGTCATCAATCACTTCTTTTTGGTATAGTGCCTCTGTGTATTCCTTCCTTCTTTTGATGTTCCCTGCCTCATTTAATATTTTCTCTGTGGAATTCCTCACTATTGCCACATGAGACTTGAATTTTTTCTTCAATTTCTTAATCTTGAGAAAAACTGAGTGTGTCTTTCCCTTTTGGTTTTCTATCTCCAGCTCTTTGCACAAGTCATTATAATATTTGATTTTGTGATCTTGAGCTGCCCTCTGAAATCTTCTGGTTAATTCCTTAACTTCATCATATCTTCTTTTTACTTTAGGTCCTCGACTTTCAAGGACTTCAATCATTAGTGTCTAACACATCAAACATGTCCTTGAAGTGGTCTCTGAACTCAACTGGGATATGCTCAGGTTCATACCTTGGCTCTTGTACACTTGTTTTAATTTTCTGCAGTTTCAGTTTGAAACTGCATATTAGCAGTTGATGGTCTGACCCATAATCAGCACCTGATCTTGTTCTAACATTTGATATTGAGGTTTTTCATCATCTTTGCACAAACATAATCAATTTGGTTCCTATACATTGCATCTGGTGAATTCCATGTGTATAGTCACCATTTAAGTGGGTGAAGAAATGTATTTGCAATGAAAAGGTCATTGATCCATCATGAGATCTCCAGCATCATTTCTGTCACCAAAGCCATATTTTCCAACTACTGAGCCTTCTTCTTTGTTTCCAACATTTGCATTGCAGCCACCAGTAATTATGACTATATCCTGATTTCATGTTTGCTCTATTTCAGATTGCAGGACCTTGGTAAAAATCTTCCCTATCTTCATTTGTGGCCTTAGTGGTGGGTGCATATGTTTGAATAATAGTCATATTAATTGCCCTTCCCTGTATACATATAGATACTATTGTATAACTGACAGCATTGTCCTTCAGGACAGATTTTGAGATGCCTTTTTTGATGATGAATACAACCCCATTTCTCTTTGATTTGTCATTCCTAGCATAGTAGACCATATGATTATCCATTTCAAAATGGCCATGCCAGTCTATTTTAGCTCACTGATGCTTAGAATGTTGATGTTTTTGTGCTCCGTTTCCCTTTAGATATTTTCTAATTTTTCTAGATTCATACAACATAAATTCCAGTTTCCAATTATTAATGGATGTTTCCCATTGTTCCTCCTCATTTGAGATGTACCACATAAGCAAATGGAGGTCCCCAGTGCTTTAATCCATTCTTATCATTAAGGTAGACTTGACTCTACTTTGAGGAGGAAACTCTTCCCCAGTAGTCTTTTCAGTGCCTTTCAACCTGGAGGACTCATTTTCCAACACTATATCTGACAGTGTTTCTCTACTATCCATAGGGTTTTCAATGCTAATTTTTTTTTCAGGAATGGGATACTAGGTCCTATGCTCTAGTTTGTCTTAGTCTGAAAGCTCAATTGAAACTTGTCCATCATGGGTTACCCTGCTGATATCTATAATACCAGTAGTATGGTTTTTAGCATCACAGCAACATGCAAGCCCCCACAGTACAACAAACTGAGTGACATATGAAAGAGAAGAAAGATTAGAAATAGTCAAATACAATATTAATAATTTACAGTGGTCAGTACTCTATAGCTCATGGTGTACTAGATTCAACTAAAAACTTATTAATATAATAGGGAAATTTTAAGAAAGGTTAAAAAACAACGGAATGAACAAAAATAAGTTTAAAAATGAAGTAGAAATGTGCAAAGAAAAATAGCAGAAAGTGAAGGTAGACAATGAAGATTTAAAAGTACATAATTTGATTATTGAAATATTAAATAATGAGCAAGCATATTTAAAACAATAACACACATGACAAAGTTTGTAAATCATTAATAAGGAAAATATTTCTGAGAAATATCTATGCTTTTTGTTTCTTCTTATTGTTATACTCCACTGTTAAAAGTATCTAGAAAAATCCCAAATAAAAGCAAGGAGACATGTTGCTTATTCCCTGTGCTAGTGTGAAAACATTTGTTCATTTATTATTGAGTGTGATGTTAGCTGAGGGTTTGTGTAAATGCCATTAACAGTTTGAAGAAGTTCCTTGTTTTTGATTTGTTGAGATTTTTATCATCCATGGGTTAGAATATGATCA
>VMDO01034613.1:0-16825 GCA_007922755.1 Pedetes capensis
AGTCTGTTTTGGGAACTATTTGTTTTGCCATTGACTTACTCTCATTTCTTCTCAAATTATCACATCATTGTACTTATGCATTTTTATATCTAACCATGTCTTCTTCTACATCAGTACTTTAAAAACTACATAGTTAAGGGATGGAGTGCAGCTCAATGTCAGAGTACTTGTCCCAGTACCCCTAGTACCATAAAAATAAATAAATACTTTAAAATGTATTTATTTTCATCTTATGCATATGTTTTTCCAGAAAACAATTTCAAACCTTTAAAGTTCCTAACTCAACACATGTATCTGTACACAATTGGATACATACACTGACAAACACACACATTTGTTTAAATATATATAATTTTAGAGATTGTAATAATTGTTAAGTGCCATTGAGTCAAGTCTGACTCATAGCAACCCTTATAGGGTTTTCAATGGCTGATTGTTTCAGGATTGTTTTCGCGAGTGGAATGCCTTTGTGAAAATAGTATTGTTTAATTTGGAAACAAATCACATATTTATTCCCAACCCAGAAAATGGCATTTCTATCTAAGTAAGTTTTTTTATATTTAGCATAATATTACATATAGGTTGTTGAAATATGTGGCTTCTCTCGTAGGTGTTGAAGTGACCAAAAACTCAGTCTTGTCCAACTCCCAAAGTACTTAGCCAGGAACCTAGAAAAAATGAGCGAAGAAACATTTCAAAAGGCTTTCAGTTTCTGATTCCTGAGGAATGACTGAATCTCAGCTCTATAATTGTTTAATGTATTGCTGTAATTTGACAACCTATTTTTCTTTTATGATAAGTAAATGGCTGAAGATTTTGATTACTCACTAGCAAAAGGTTCTATTAAACTCTTTAATAATTATTCCTAGAATTTTTAAATTGCTATCATTAGTAAATCCTTCCTTTACATAATCAGAATAAATATGTATAAAACAAATATCTTCATGTGCTTATATTAAATCAAGAAACCTCATTGAACTTCAGAGTTAATTCTGAGATTTTATATAATCATTTTGTTGTAGTTAAGTGCTATTGAGGCAGGTCTGGCTTTTAATGACCTTATCACAGTCTTGTAAATATTTCCCAGTATATTTGAAAATTTGAGTAGATATGTTTGCTATACTGATTTTTCAAAAAATTTTGCTTTAATTTCCACATTGACTTGGAATATATAAATAATAGATTTGAGTACTTGGTTAGTTTTTAGCACGATTTTAAGTTTTTATTTCTGAGTGCAATTGGACCTACACCAGCAATTGCTGCTTAGTCTCCATCATAAACAATAAGTGTTTACAATATGCTTTAATAGTCTCTGTTAGTCAAAGGATTTTGTGTAAAAGATAACAATGATTATGATGATAACTGAGACATTCAGCATTTGCTATTTGCCAGAGACTTTGTTGGGATATGTGAAGGTTTTGAGCTTTTACTCTACTTGGGGCTAACAAGTGTGGTGACTACAGTTTAATAAGTACTGAAGACAATACAAGTTCCCTGTGTCAGAGGCACAAATCTTTACCCATAGTAATAACAGTGCCCAGACCATCAGCATTTGTACCAGTTCCTGGAACTCCAGTTCCCACCAGGTGACACAAAGAGAACCCAGTTGGGTTGTATTACTGGAGAGGAATAATGATCTTTTATATGGGAATGATGTTTTATAATGAGAAGTTAAGATGCCTCTCTGATGTCTTCTCTGGATACATTATCTCGATTACACTGATGGTGTATAAACCTACCATGTGTTCCAAAGGGAGACACTAATGTATTTCAAGGCTCTTTTCTACCCAAAAGAAAGTCCAGAACAAAAGCAGTCAGTGTCTCTGTAAGCTATACAGAAACACAGGAAATACACGGATACTATTTTAAGCACTTTTGAGTGCTTAGGATATATACACACTTGATTTATACTGACAGAAAACCAATAAGGTAAGGTATGTTACAATAAACATTTTACAGATAGGGATCTTGAGGCACAGGAAGACAAAGCACTTTGCTAAATAGAGGATGTATGGAATAGAGTAAAATAAGAAATAGCAACTATTGTTTTACACATTAATCACTCTCTCTGCCTCCATTGTTATCTTACTACTTCATGATAGTACTATTGATCAAATTAAAAATGTTCAAACTGCTTTTGAAAAACAGTATTATCGTACAAATAAATAGGGTCTACACATTAAGTCAAAAATGAAGGTGAAGCTCTACAATGGGAAAAGAGTCAAACACTGTACAATATATTTAATGCTTTATTAATTTTCATTTTGTAAAAATTTGCCTAAAATGACAAAATAACTATCTTGCACCTATCTGGTGAATAAAAACCAAACATCTATTGAATAGTTAGAAACGTGGCTATCCTTACTTCATTCTTCCTAATTCCTTATTATATTTGAGTTTGTTCTTAGAAAATGTGTCTTCCAGAGTTCTTATCTAATTTATAACCAGTTCACTTTTTAAAGTCTCACTTAACCTCAGTGGAAATGAAGTCTATGATTTTTAAGTCTCTTTAGATCATTTATGAAAGGTTAAGGCTTCAATAGGTTTGCAGTGGTTTAAATTCTTGTACCTACATTCATAAAATTATTGAACCTCATGAAAACATTTCTTTAAATAGAAAATGTCATGGAATTAACATGAAGGGCAATTTTTAACTATTAATACTATAATACAGTTTGCATAACCCTTGTATGAAAGCTTTCAGACCAGAAGTATTACAGATTTTGAATTTTTCAGATTTGAGAATACTTGTCTATTAATAATGCTATATCTTTGTAAGAGACACAAGTATCAACAGAAAATGAATTTATGTTTCATATATATATATATATATGTATATATATACATATATATATATATATACATATAAATATATGTATATATATATTGGCCTGTAGATAAGTTTACACAATATTTTTAGTGTACCTGTGTTTTGACTATGATGACCGTATGAGATCATGTTTGGAATTTTCTACTTTCAGCATTATGTTGGTGCTTGAAAGTTTTCTGACTTTGGAGCATTTCAGATTTCACATTTGTTAACTAAGAATGCTCAATTTGTAATTCTAAGTAATGTCTTTGATTGTAATCCATAGGCACTGTTGTCTGCATAAGAATATAAATAAAATAAATGGAGAAAAGAATGAACAATTAGGCTAATTAAGGAGGTAGGTCCATAAGTGAGACATGATCAAAACAATTACAGCAATTAACACTTAATATAGCAAAGATTCCATGTTAATTATACCTTTCAATGAAGATTTTAAGAAAACTATCATTTGTATTAGAAATTATAAAGCAATATGTTCTACATAAGCTATATATTTCACATCTCTTCCACAAGTCATAGTTGATAGTAAATTTTACAGACATTTAAAAATCAGTATCTCAAGCATTCACCATAGTCACGAAAAATACCTTTTCTCAATTCTAAGGATCACTAATCCTTAGAAAATATGTCACTTTATAAATGGTAAATCCTACCTATTCCCCAGAAGAGTGGTGAGGTCTGTTCTCTTTCAAATGCCAAAAGTTTCACCCCTCACAAACTGACTCTCACTACCTGTCTGGATTTCTACCCCATCCCAACCATCATTTTCTTAATCTGAGAATTAGATAAATCAAAACATTTGGAAATCTCTGCATGTATATTTTTTCAGTTCCAAGGCATGGAAATCCCTACGCAAATTACTTAGAACATTTATAGGAAATAATTGACTTGTGTTACTGCAAATCAAGAGGTAGCCATGAATCCAGGAAAGGCTTGATTCAGCAGCTTGAAGGAGGTCACAAAAACTCAGTTCTTCTCTGCCTCTTTGATCTGCTTCAGTGGGATTTACTTTATCCTTGGCTCTCCAAAGGAGCCTAGCAGCAACTCTGGACACTGCTGAGAGGATAATGAGTGGCTTTAGCATTTCCAAATTTTGCATCATCACACCATATCAACAAGGGGGAAAGAGAGCATCTATGTTTCAGAAGTACTCATAAAGCTCTCCTTGTCGCCCACTGACTCTGACTAACCTTTCAAATAGATGGAAAAATGGGATTTTTTTTTTTTTTGGCTGAATTCATTCAATTAGATTTCATGGCTTCAACTGGAGAGAGATGAACATTACTCCAAATATATGGCTGTTACTAAGATTCAGTACTCCAAAACAAAATTGGACAATGTAGTGCCGGGGCACGGTGGTGCACGCCTATAATCCCAGTGGCTCGGGAGGCAGAAGCAGGAGGATAACAAGTTCAAGACCAGAGGCAGTCTGTGTAATTTAGCGAGACCTTGTCTCAAAAAGTAAAAAAATGGGCTGGGGGTACAGCTCAGTGGTCCAGCACTTGCAGAGCATGCAAGCGCGAGGCCCTGAGTTCAACCCCCAGTACCTAAAAAAAAAAAAAAAAAAGGACAATGTTTCAATAAAACAGGGGTTGGAATGCAAGCAATAATAGCAACACCAACTCCAAATATGCCAATGATGGTCACTGGAATTACTGTTTTAGGTGAAGCGAGATGTGGAAAAGATGGAAGACAATGATATCACTGCAGCACATAAGCTACAGATGTCATTGTAAGGTCTGTAAAATAGATTAGGACCAAGAAAGTTAAATCATACTACTTCATACATATATTTTATATTATATGCTGTATATACTGTATATTATATACTGTATATTATATACTGTATGTATATATTATATACATACATATATATATTTCATATATATATTTTATATATATATAAATTTTATCTCAAGAAAAGTATTGTTTCATTTATTTGGGTAGTATATGCCTATGATAAATACATAGTGTCATTTCCCTTCCACTGCTGAGATTAATCAATTTTGAGAGACCAATTATTAAAGTCACAAAAATTGGAATAAAGATACAGTCTTCAGAAAATATTTCAAAGATACATTAATTTAGCAACACACTTTCTAAAAAGCAGATAGTAATAAATAGTGTAGACATCTTCAGTTTTTAGATGCACAGGAAGAAAAATAAGACTTATTCTAAATGAAATATATGGATTTATTGTAGGAGGCAGATTTTAATGCTACTTTCAGAGCACTGTTATTGTCTACTATGTCAACTCCTACACCTCCCGCAACACATCCTTGTCAGTGCACAGACATTCAAAACATGAAAAAAATCACAGACCTCAAAATGTTTAGAAATCTGTAGTTTAGAAATCTGTAGAAATCTGTTGGCATTGCTTTAGAAGAAAACATTTAATAAAACCATAAAATCCAACAAAAGTTAGTAATTCTCTGAATCTGAAGGTTAAAATGCTTTCTTGCAGGTAGTGACAGAAAATTCAGCATCACTCCAATCAACCCTTAGGCTCAAGTGCCCCAGGAATTGGCTTAAAACAACTCTTATCTATTACACTTCTCAGCTTCTCTCCTGCCTTGTTGTTGTTGTTGTTGTTGTTAAATGCTGTCCAGTCTGGTTGACTCATAGTGACCCTACATACAACAGATAAACAGTTCTCAACACTGTGTCATGCCTGGTACTATTGTCAGTTCTTGTCTGATATTCAGTAGAGTTTTCTGTAACTGATTATTTAAGAAATGAACTGCTGGGTCCTTCTTCCAAGCCTACAGCACTTGATATTCCCAGGTGGTCTCCCATCCAAGTACTAACCAGGTCTGACCCTGCCTTAGCTTCCAAGATCTGATGAGATCAGATGCTAAGGTGGTACAGCTATAGACTAGCAATATGATCCAAGGGCCGAAAGGTTTCACAGTACAAGTGTATATGACTCAGCATCTACCTCAGGACCTACCAATACAGGGATTACAGGTAAAATAAAAAAGTGAGGCATTCATTACAAGAGATATTTTAAATCATTCATTAAATAGATATTTGCTGAATATATTGTCTTTCGCACATATTATGCTATATAATAGGAAAATAAATCATTGAGTGAAGGATAGGAACAAAACCACTGTATGGTGTAGTCTAGATATGTAATTAAAAATTGAGACATGGAATGGGTCCCTTGAACTGCAGAGAAAGAGATTCCAAAGGGTAATGATCTGTCTAGGGTAAAAGGGAGAAAGGAGCATCAGTTCTGGAGGAAGGCTGGAATATATATCATGGATGAGCACAAGTATAAGTTGAACAATTAAATATGAGTATTCAGAATTCTTAGTGTAAGTAGGTATTTCTTAAAATTGCATTTCAAGCCTTTATACAACATAGTGAGCAATGATGAAGTGTTACACAGATGGAAATCATTTGTTTCAGTTTGCATGAGATGGTGCTGATATACACTTGGTATTACAGCATATCTATTAATAGCACCCTGTTCACCCTCATAATTATCCTGGTTGTTATGATGAATCCAGGGTTATCCTATACTAACAAAACATCAATGGGGCCTTTTTCATTCAGAGATTTAAATAAATTTGAATAGAATCCTTACTCTTACCTCAGAATTTCTTGGCTTGCATAAACCATTTCCTAAGAATTTCACACATTCCCTAGGTCTGAACATGATCCTTCATTCCCTCTCTGTGCCACCCTCACAGCCTAAGACAAGAAACCTATCCCTTCAAAGTCTACACACCAAACACAGAATACATTCCCACCATTAACCCTGAGATTCTTTGCAAATGACTGTAAGTGCAAAACAGAGTGGAGGTGTGCAGTTTTCATCACCCAGACAAACTCATTCACACTGCAAATGTCATCTCTGTCTTCTATGGAAAATGGCTTAGAGTTCTCTTCTTTCCTCCTTCCCCAGGGAATGTCCAACGTCACACTTTTCTTGGTCTTTTCTCCCTCTACCTTTTCTCTTTTTTCCCTTCCTAACACTTCCTCATCCTTCCATGTGTCAATTGGACAATTTTCCTCTTGTCTTATATGCCTTCACCCTGATGCTTGAGCTCTACTAACAGCTATTCTCACCCACTTGGGGAAAAGACTCAATTTTTTCCTGAACTCCAGCTGGATTGGTGATGGAAGTAGAGATAGAAGTATGGAAAAAGATAAATGGATAGACAATTAGAAGACCCAACTCAACAGCCCATTACAACAACAACAGCAGGAGCACCAGTGTCTTGACAATGACCAAGACTAGAGGCAGCACAAAAACTCAGATAAATACCCAGGTGCCTACTTTATAGGTTCCTTTAAAGTAAACATCTTAAATATTCACTTAAAACCTTCCTCTCATGATTTTCTCTTCTAAGTGGAGTTTTTGTTGGAAATTTCCTGACATTTTCTTTCCAATTGCAAAGCATTAAATTGGATTTTTGACATAAAATATTTATAAGGTTGAGTAGCCAGATAGAATATTTCAAAAATTCAATTACTTTCTTTATGTTCAGATGTCCTTTTTATTCAAGAAAATATAATGATTCCCTAACTGCTCCTCAGAATACAAACAATAAAATGAAAAGTATGAAAGGGAAATATACAGAAAGGGGAAAAGTTTGGTTAGAATACCTTTTTAAAGCATTTTATAAACACATTTATATATGCTAGAGGTAGGCTAAAAAATTCAATCCAGTGTTTCCTAGAAAAGGAAGGAAGGAAGGAGAAATGCAAAAATCGGTGAAAGATCCATGTTATCCATAAGAATTTAAAAGAAGAAACCCTCAGGAAAAGACAGTTTTTTTGATATTAAGACCTGAGAAGAATTTCTACCATGAAATTTCATTAAACGTATTCTCTGAGATATAATGGACCATCTCCTAAGCAATTTCCCTTTAAGAACTTTCTTTGCCTGTTTATTCTATTCAAATTAATAGAGGATGCCCAATGCGATTGATTAAAATCAATTTTAAAGGCTAAAGCTACACAGTAAGCTAAAGCTACATAGTAGAAGGATGCCTCTTTCAGATAACATAATACAAAGATGTTTTTTCTCTATACTTTATGGGTTACATAGCCTTCAGTCAATCCTCCTTGATTACAATTTCTCAAAAACCAGGATTGGGAGAGGAATTGTGTAGCATACAATTCAAAATTGTATTCTTTGGTTAGAATTTGTGAGGACGATATTCTGAGCTGCTGATTAAAAGCAAATCCATATTCTTTGACAATCTATTCAGTGGGTTTTCTATAGTAATTAAATTGACTAATCAAGACTTGTTGCTGAATAGCCACCCCAACTCTACTCCAGCGTTGTTTTAAAAAACTCTATTGACAAAGGAAAGAATTTCCTCAGAACATAGTTCTGGGTTAGCTCCAACAAATTGACAACTACACAATCAACCCAAGGATTCTGTGCCATAGAGTGTGGGCAAAATAAATTGTCATTAAATGTTTTACTTGGAGCCACAGAAAATACCAGTGCACTCTACTTCTAGCTTGCCAAGTGTACTCTGTATGTGTTATTTGATGTGCTGAATAGATTTGGGTGGTGTTAAACTTTTACATACTGGAATCCATTTGCTAAAAATAGGAATTTGAGTTTTGAAACCATTCAAAAATTATATTGAACCATTATCTATTACAATTAGCTAACAGAACTTGTTAAAGTCATTCCTTAGAACGTTATAATATGTAGGAAAGAATGAGTTTCTATTTTCCATAATACAAGTACCATGAAAGAAAAGAATATATATTCTGCAATAGACTGAGTAACTCCTTGAAGAAGTAAGAGATTTGTGCTTGAAATACTTGAAGTACTATCCTAATTCCACTAGATACCAGGAAGATTGGGGTAGTACAAGCACAGGGCTATACCTTAGAGGTCAGGATCTCAGATTTTGCTGGAGTTTTACCTGTATGATGTGTCATAAATCCATTACTTAAGCCTCTTTGGGTCTTAGATCTTTCTCTATGAAATGAAGAGAGGGGAGGGTCCAGATGAGCAGATCAGTTCTCAGTTATTTTAAAGAAAAGACTTTTTTCAAATAAAAGATTACTGGTTACCCCAGCATACAACATAGGCGAAGGAAGAGGTGAAGTTGTGCTGGCTGAAATAGCACCAGATATACCTTAACTCTTTACTGCCCAAACAACCCCTAAATGGATTCCAAGAAACTGTTAGACATGAATAGAACACTATCTTAAATACACAGTAATAAGTAATCTAGAATATTAACATTGGACATGACATTAGAGATAAGCTAACACAACATCTTTAGTGTACAGCTAGAAAACCAGAGAGCACAGAATCTAAATGGTTTTCCAAATGTGAGACAGTAACTCAGTGTGTCAGCCTCTTTATTTGAAATCTGTTCATAGTACTCCAGCAAAAGCAAAAGTAAGGGAAAAATAACTTTCTGGAGAAAAATAACTCTCTACATAGTAGTTACTGATTTAAAGTGACTTATCCAATCAAATTAAGTTGAAATACTTTATCACATTCAAAAAAAGTGTTACTGAAGCAACTTCATTTTTATACTACTGAAGAATGAGATAATACCCCACAGCCTGCTTAGAGAATGACCATGATCACCTCCTCCCCATCCAAGCTACACTCCTCCCCAGTTGTTCAACCTTTGGCTTTGACTTTTCATGTTATTGTTATTATTATTATTCCTAGTACTACTACAGCTATTGTTGAGCAAGTAGAGATAAGCTGGGAGAGTTTAGAAGCTCTCAGAACTCTGGTCATGATGTTAGATGATTTTAAATGAACTCAAGAAAGAAAGAGACTTGAAAGAAGGAAAGATGGAAGAAAGGAATTAGGAAAGGAGGAAGAAATTTTGCTTCAGAAGAATTTCATTAATGCCTTGAAGCTGTTTTTATTTTCCAAACTTAGTTCATCTTCCAATTTAGAATAATTAATGTGCACAATATATCACATCAAAAGAGAATAATGAACAGGTATAGGCAAAATATATATTATTCCTGCCTAGATATACAATGGGGCTGGGGTTTAGCTCAGCTGGTAGAGTGCTGCTCTACACTCTCTGAGGACTCAGACTCAATCCCCAGCATTGCAAAAATGGGGAGTTGGCAATCCACTCCCCAAAACAATTCCAAAACAATCAGCCATTGAAAACTCTACAAGGGTCACTATAAGTTGGACCTGACTTAACAGCACCCAACAACAACAAAACAACATATATACAGTAATCCAACAAATTTATGGGTTTTTATCCTCCATTACATGTACATAGATTATATGAAATTTTACAAATATGGGGAAAAGTACCAATGATTTTCTACATTCTTATAGGAGAATTGCCAATCTAGAGTCCTTTCATTAATATCTCTCTTTTTGAGTAAAAATAACTTTCTTTAATATTGCCTATGAGTAAATTCAGTTGTAGAATATTTGACTTATTTTAGCTCCACATGGATCAATCTGGGGCTGAGATTTAGCCCAATTGGTAGAGTGCCCCTCTGTACTCTCTGAGGCCCGGGGTTTGACCCCTAGCACCACAAAAACAGGAGAAGGACCTGGCAGCACACTCTCAAAACAATCCTGAAAGAATCATACATTGAAAACCCTATGAGTAGCAGAGAAGCACTGACATTGTGCCAGGTATGGCACAGTGTTGGGGAGTGTTTCATTCTGTTGTACATAGGGTTGCTATGAATCAGACACAACTCAAAAGCAACAACAAACAAATGGATTGATTTGTGCAAATAATTTTCACAGGAAACAAAAGTTGAGCTCCTTTTTCATTTGAAAGAATCAGGGTTTAAATTTTAATTTTCTGTGTAATTTAAGTGATATTGCCATTTGCTAACCATTAATGAAACATTTGCATGTGGATCCCACATATTTCACTGGCAAATGTTTCCGTCTGAACCAAATTGGATCTTTCCAATGTAAACTAATCCACAGAGACAAGAGGTCTTTCTAAATAATGTAGTGATTAATGTGTGAGTTCCAATTATTCTTCATAAAAACTGATTCTCACATGTTAATCCTACTTAAATAAAATACACCCAATATATGCCATCACAGAAAAGCACATTTCTTCCATGCAATGCTCATTACTAGTCTTTAAACTGTGATTATATTTTCTGACTAGCTAGCCTTCACTTAATCAAAACTAACTGCTATTTCAAAAAAATAAATCCAATTTGAGATTGTGCTATATACTATGGAAATTACAGGAAGATTCACCAAAGTATGAAATTTGAAGTACAAATTATTTGCATTTCCTTTATCATAGATAAGTATGAAAGTTGAAAGAGAATTCACTACCTGAGATGCAGCAAGTCCACAAGGAAGGGGATCAAAATTCATTCAGAATCTTTTAAAAGAAACATACCATTACGTGATGAATTTACCAAGATCTGTAAACTTTACTAGCATTGAAATTGATGTGTTTTGTGGTGTATCTATATGCATAAAATCTTAAAACTGTTCTCATTTCAAGTTAGAAAACCACTTCCTCATTTCTTCTACAAGGAAGTAGCTACAATAGCAAAATAAAACTCAATCCCTTCTACAGTGTAATTAAATGAAGAAAAAAAAAACTTAACTATAAAGGTAAATACTCCCATCTTGTGGCCATTGTTGAAATAACATGTCTTAAATGAAAATTGCTGTAGAAAATGTAATTGATAAATTCATCATGAACATAACTGGCATTTATTGATCCTTTTCTAAGTCCCAAGTATCTTACTAGGCATTATATGTAAACTGTATTATTTAATGCTCAAAACAACACAAAAATATGTGGAACTTGCATGTTATAGTAAATTATGAAATTTTATGATATGAAAGTAACCCAGTGTACCTATAGTCCCATTTTTTATTTCATAGATGAGAACAGCTGAAGTCCCAGTTGTTGAAAGATAGATGTCAATTCTAATAGCCTCAGATCTCTTAGTTCCTGGTCTTGTGCTAAACTATTACTTTTCCTCTTATATTATACTATTCTCAGTCATCTGAGTAGAAAATAAAAGCCTCTAGTTTAAAACTGTAGTCATTAGAATATTCAAATTCTTTCTACTAAAATAAATAATATAATTTCTATCTTTTGGGAAATTAGATGTAGGTTTATAATTGATCTCTTATTGAGGCAAGGGGTTTAAATTAAATTTAATAACTAAACACTGGATCAGGTCAAAATGCTGCTGATTGGTCAAAGGCCACTGAAAAACTTCCAGAAGAAGGAGCAAGTATAAAGGGTCTTCAGACAAATGACAAAAGTTCAAAAGAAAACATAGTATAAAATTCCATGATTGGAAATATATATTATTTGCAAATGAATTTTATTAAAAGGAATAAATCGACATGCTATAAAGCTCATTTTACTGCATCATCTAGTGAGTCAAAAAAACCAATGACAGAAACAGAAAAGGACACTCATTACATTCACTCCACTTTTAAGGAGAATACAGCACTTTCTGGAACTGTTCCTTAGTGAGTATTTGCAGATTTACTCAGATGCAGGAGCAGATGAAGATATTATTGTGGGAAATTCTCCATTTCAGAGACTGCAATTATGGGTTACTGGTTTGGAAGCCTCTGCCATAGATCATGGCAGCGAAAAACCCCTGAACAAAGATGTCCATTTACAAAAGCTTGCTCCAGCTTGGAAAAGATAAGATAGGCCGGATAAAGCCATCCATCATAATTTCTGTTGTTTGGTTATTTCCAGCCTGTTGACAATGTACAGATCACACCGTGCCCGGAGTGGGAAACAATCACTACTTTAGCCCTCAGCACCACCTGACTCTCTCAGCACACATCAGCTCGACAGAAACTAAGGAGAACTTTCTTCCATGATGTAGGCAGGAAAAATAGAACTTCCTCATCTGGTTGGATAGCATTGCAGAGAAAGAATGCTTCTTCCTATTATAATTAATTTGAATAAAGTAAAATAAATACTTAAGTTAATGAAGAAATCAAAGGACTTTATGACCTTACTGAAAAGTAGAAAGAAAGCAAGAATTGTACTAATGTCACACATTAATTCCAATACAATAAAAATTCAATTTATAAGAAAATTTAGTGTTAAAAAGTATGCCTTAATAAAGTTTAAAATTATTTTCAAAAAACAATGTAAGTCATTTCATCTTTTTATGAGAACACTTTGAACATTAGACAGTTTCCAACTGAGCAAAATATGATTTGATTTTCAAGTGTAGGCACTACTATATACCATGTCAAAATAAATCTTTAGTTAATTTACATATTTTTTTAAAGTCCAGGGTTTCTTTTGAAGCATTAAGGCTTGAATTCATAGTCTTGCACATGCTAGGCAAGTGCTCTACTGTTAAGCGGTCCCACCAGTTCCTTCTTAGTTTTTTATTTTTAGACTGTGTCTCACTAAATTGCACAGGCTGCCTGTAGCAACAAATTTGCAATCCCTCTGCCTCAGCCTCCCATGTCACTAGGATTACAGACATGGACCATGGCACCTGGCAGCCCAATTTTTTTAAAGTGAATTTTTGATTGTTGCATAGCTCTAATGTAATATATTTATATCAATAAATATGAGACTATGTATCACCTAACAACATATATCTACAAATAAGTACAGATCTCCAAATATCCATACTATATACACACATATATTTAGATATGTATATACATGATTTTTGGATGGGATTTAGTCCGGTTAGTAGAGTGCTGCTCTGCAGTATCTGAGGTCCCAGGTTCGATTCTCAGCAACGCAAAAATGGAAGAACAATGTGGCAATCCACTCCCAAGGCAATCCCAAAACAATTAATCATTGAAAACCCTCTAAGTGTTGCTATGAGTTAGGTATGACTTGACAACACCTAAGGACAACAACAACATACGTGATTTTACATGTTATAGCCACAAATTGTCATTGCTGACTCCTGGAATATCTTACATTGTATCTAGGGACTAATACTGCAAGCTGAAAACCTGGTGTAGAAATCACAAGTATTCTACTACTCTTGGCCAACAAGCAAAACATGATGTGTGCTGTACAAATTAGCTGCTATCTGTAGGGAGTGAGCATCTCAATATCAAAATGTATGAAGTATAATTGTCTTCACAGCCTGAAAGAGCCCTTGAGGTGATAACTTTCACATCTGTATGCATGACTTAGCACCTGAACTATAGTTAAAATCGAGATACCACACTGGAATATGTAAACGAACAAATTAACACACCGCTGCCTTTTGCCACTGTCAAATTCCGTGAGGCTTTCTTCCTCCTGAATTATGTCATTAGCTCCTTCCACTGAGAATAACAAAGGAATAAAATAGATACATAAGCGGAAAGTATTAATTCTGAAAGTTCCATTTTGACTCAAGTTCTCTACAATAGTGAGATACCTATGGAATAATTTGGAAATAGTAAGATATGGACAGCCATCAGGATTAGGTTTATGGAGAATATATCTAGTAATAAAACTTGTGAATTCTGGATCACCCACAGGAGAATAAGAGAATGCCCCAACATTTGCCATTCCCCCTATACTTTAAAAGAAGAGGTAGAAAAGAGGTAAGAACCCTCTTAAGACATGCCAGCAGTGCTTGGGGCAGACTGGAGGCAAAGGAGAAAGGGGCCTTATAGCACAAATATGACAAGAAAGGCCTTGGTGGAATATTTGACCACCCATAAAATCTGGTTTGAGGAATACCAAGGTGCCTTCAAAAGCATCACTTTTCTTTTTAAAAGCACTGAATTGCCAGCATTTCTAAACTCAGTCATTCCATTTTAAAGCCAGAATGTTCTCACCTCCAGGAGTCCTGTATCAAAAAGCAATTATCCTTGTGAAAGGTAACATTTCTTCATACTTAATATTTGAGATAAGATTCATTGAACATTTTCTGAGAAAAAAAAGTGGGAAAAGATAATTGCTGGGTAACCTAGCAGTAGAAGGGAAGAGGAAAGAGAGGAGAGAGAGGGAGAGGAAGAGAGAGCATCTAATTTTTGTGAAGGCTGATGCTCTGTGCCTAATCAAAAAAAAGTCTACTGTTGGTGGCTCCTCTAGTGAATAGTTATGATTTTTGTCTTCTGAAATAAAAAACAAGCTAAGTGCCAAGGCATATGATTATAATCCCAGTGACCTGGAAGGTGCAGGCTGGAGGACTGCAAGTTCAAGGCCAAATACAAGATACTGTCTCAAAATAAAAGATTAAAAAAGGATAAGTGATGCAGCTAACTGGTAGAGCACTTGCATAGCATGAGAAAGGCCCTGGGTCCAATCCCCTAGTACTGAAAATAAGGGAAGGAAGAAAGGAAGGAAGGAGGGAGGGAAGGATGGAAGGAAGAAGGGAAGGAAGGAAGGAAGGATGGAAGAAAGGAAGGAAGGAACGAACGAAGGAACGAAAGAAAAGGCAGGCAAAGGCTTTGGGAAATATTTCACATTATCTCTGATTGACAGGTACAGGATATGTTTCACATTTGGATAATCTGCTTTCTGATCACTATCACTGAGATTTGAACCAATCTAGTTATCAGGAACATCACATCACTGAGATATTTTGTTATACAAAGGAAGCATATCACAAAGCAAGCAAAAGATTAATGATTCCTACTTAAAGCTTTCTTTCTCTATTTTACTAAGAAATATGTTTAAGAAACATTCATATTTTCATTCATTAGCAGACTTTCATTCTCAAGAATTCCTATGCCAGCCAGGCACAGTGGCACAGTGGCACATGCCTGTAATCCCAGTGACTCAGGAGATGAAGACAGGATTGTAAATTCAAGGCCAGAGGCAGCCTGCATATCTTAGCAAGGCCTTGTTTCATGATAAATTTTAAAGGGGCTGGGGGGTAGCTCTGTGATAGAGAGCTTCCAAAACATGTTCAGGCTGGTACCTGCATTCAGGCCCCCAGGACCACAAAGAGAGAGAGAGAGAGAGAGAGAGAGAGAGAGAGAGAGAGAGAGAGAGAGAGGAAGAAGGAAGAAGGAAGGAGGAGGAGGAGGAGGAGAAAGAAAGAAAAAGAGAGAGAGAAAGAGAAGAAAAAGAAAAAAGAATGGAAAGAAAGACAGAAAGAAAGAAAGAAAGAAAGAAAGAAAGAAAGAAAGAAAGAAAGAAGGAAGGAAGGAAGGAAGGAAGGAAAGAAAGAAAGAAAGAAAGAAAGAAAGAAAGAAAGAAAGAAAGAAAGAAAGAGAGAGAGAGAAAGAGAAAGAAAGAGAAAGAAAGAGAGAAAGAAAATTACTATGTTATAAGGGCAACATTGCTTACTCGCCTGTTTGGTTGCATTCTAACTAGTCTGTCGTCTACGAGGTCATCTGAGGGAATGGAAGGACTGTCAACTAGGAAGATGCTCATGAAAGCCAAGACTTTGTAGACTCCTTGTGTGAAAAGCTCAAATCCTTCTATAGTTACCCCAGTTTTGGAGGACAACATAGTTCCACTATCTTTAGATATCCTCCAGGGAAAACCTGACCTGTACTGCACTAAGTGTCTAAGCAGGTAATCTATTGCTCCTATCAGAGGCCATAATTCTCTCTCTAGGCACCAAAGTGAGATTAGCCATTGTTGAAGCCTGTACCTATAAGAAAGACTGCTTTCACTTGTTTGGAACGGGACATTTGCACCAAATTACCTGTGCTATCTTATACTTCCCTTTGAGGAGTGGGGAATAACCAAACAAGTTCTTCTTTTCCTGTTAAACTCTAAATTAGATTTTGCCATCTCAACTCATCTGGGTAAGAATTCTTTCTCTTCCACTTTGGATTGACGTACTTCTAATCTATGTCCAACAGACTGGACCAGTGTTTTGCTGTCCATTTTAGTGGCGGATTAATTTTAATTTTACCTAAATTTTTAATTTTATTGTGTTTTTTGCATTTATTATTTCTTCTTTTTATTAGTATATATTAGTAGTACAAACTAATAGGCTTCATCTTGACTTTTTCATACATGTTTATAACATACTTTGATCATATTCACCATATTAACTTCTTTTCCTCCTCTCCGTGGTCCCTATCTCTTTCTCAATAATCCTCCTTCTAGGTTCCACATA
>VMDO01034614.1:0-16811 GCA_007922755.1 Pedetes capensis
GTCGAATCAGAAAGCAGGATCTGAATAGATCCCTGAATCTCCTCCCAGTCAATCCTGGTGCATTTCAGCTCTCTCAGGTTGACCAAATAAAACATCTATTGCTGAAAGGAAAGAATTAGGGGTGAGGTGAAAATCAAGGACTCATTTTTCAATTTGCCATCCTCCTGCCTCAGCCTCCTGAATGCTGGGATTGAAGGCAGAGGCCCCCCACCCAGCTTCATCCTTCTTTTTTATCTTCTCTCTACACCTCTGGCTGAGGTTAACTCAGATGTGGCCACCATAGCACTGAATGTGAGACAAGGAAGACTTCTTCTGATCCTGATACTTGAAAAAGCAAAACCTGAAACTATCAGTGTAAAGAGATGGTCGGCTACAACAAAATCATAAATATGTTCATATTCCTGGCTAAGAGAGCCAAGCCGAGTAGAGTGGCAGGAGCCCATAGTCCCAGCAACTCAGCAAGATGAGGCAGGGGACCACTTGGGCCCAGGAACTGGGGTCAGCCTGTGCAAGATAGGGACAATTTATTTCAAACAAGCTAAACTCAAACTAAACAAAAAATTTTCCTAAGACAAAAGAAAGACAAACCAATGGAACAACTTCATCAAGACAGTGGTTTAGTTGCATGTTGTGGCACACAAGTTATGACAGAGATATAGAGAGGATTTACTGACAGATGGTGCCCTTCTGAGGAATAATTATTGGGAAACTGAGGCACATGGGGAAGTTTAGCCAAACCTGGAAGAGAACTTGGAGTAACCTGGGTTCTCTGGGTGAATTGGCATCAGGTTGTTTCTATTGCCCAGGGGAAGGTAAAGTAGGCAGGGAGAAGAGATAGTTAACCAGGCTCTAGAAGGCTGGGAGCCCTGGGATAACTGAGAGGATGGAGGCAGTGTGGAGGGCAAGGCAAGTACGTGGTGCTGGAGAGGGAAGAGGGTGAGCGATGGGGATTTGGCCTCAGTCTTCCCTCTGTCTGATTTCTCCAATGTCAGATGATAACTTTTGGTGGTTTCTGTCTGACTTTCACAGACTGACTCCAGTTTAACACCAGTTGTGGCTGTTACAGCCTACAGCAAGGCTAAGTCCAAGATATCTGCCTCCTATGACTGTTCTCGATTCCATTTCCACGTCCCTCAGGTGATGGTCTTAAAGGCCCAATAGCCCTGGAAGCTGCTCTGGGTTCCAGGTTGCCTGGGAACCATTCCCTGTGGGCGGAGCAGATGGAGAGGCTCCAGGTGTCACAGCCATGGTGACGGGACACAGGCTATTCTTCATTTTGGTGTCTCACACCTGGGCCTCATAGTTTCCATCCTTGTGGATTTCAGATTAGAAATGGCTACCACCCTGGTCTGGATGACAGGCTGCTCTCAGCTCTAGGGCTGCAGCTGCTAGTCTTTGACTTCATCTTTTCCAGCCCATTTGCTGAGCTGCTCCAACCTGAAATACTGAGTACCTTCTGGGGAAACTGAGGACTGCATCACCCCTAGGCCCCAGGACTGTGCTGGGTTCCGGGTCCTAGCTGGGCATGGTGGGACCCACCTGTCATGCCACACTAGGAAGGCAAATGCACAGCCTGGCCTGCTTCCCGAGGTCCAGGCCATGCTGGGCTGCATATGCTTGGAGTCCCTGTCTCACAGCATGGAGGCTTCTGAGAGCCAGGTGTCGGTGCCCATGTCTACTATCCCATAATTCCACCAGTGAAGGGGTGTTGCTGTTCTGTGTTTAGCTTAAGCGTTGGCAGGAAATATGGAGGAAAAGAGGACTGAATTTGACTTTGACAGTTTGGCCGAGATGGGGGAAGCCATGTGCATCTTGAGGACATCGGAGGGCATTTCCTAAGGCACCCACATGTAATGCAAGATCTTGAGCTATTGTACAAAATGAAGACTCGCGGTTTGTGTCACAGCAGGCACCCAGAGCTAGACACCCAGGGCTGACATGATACTGAGTGTGCCCCAGTTGGAGGACAAGAAGAGGCAGTGTGAGCCCACCCTCTCCTGTTCTCTTCATTTCTCTACACTCTTAGGCCCTGCCCTTCCCTCTCCATCACTAGGGTTCACCTCGCCATACTCCTGACTGCCATCCCCTATCTGCCCATGGCACTCTGCCCTGTCAAGCCTGCTAAACTCTTCTCTCTGCTGACTTTACCCTCCCCTGGGCAATAGAAACAACCTGATGTCAATTCAACCTGAGAACCCAGGTTATTCCAAGTTCCTGTGTAGGACTAGCTAAATGTGTCTAGGTGCCTCATTTCCCTGTAATTATTCCTTCAATGGGACCATCATTAAAAAAAGAAAGAAACACTAGAAACACTGATCATCATCATCATATATATATATATATATATATATATATATATATATATATGTATGTATAGTTGTTGTTGTTGTTAGGTGCCATCGATTCGGTATCCGACTCATCGTGATGCTCATAGGGTTTTCAATGGCTGTTTCAGGACTGCTTTGGGAGTGGATTGCCAGGCCCTTCTCCCATTTTTGTTTTGCTAGAAATTGAACTTGGTGCCTCAAATTGCAGTGCAGTGCTCTACCAATTGACCTAAATCCCAGCATATATATATGTATGTATGTATGTATGTATATATATATAATTTGTATATATGTATATATATATCTTGTGTGCTACACTATATCACTGTCTCCATAAACCTGTTTCATTGGTTTTTTTTATTCTTTTATCTTATGAATCTATTGTTTAGTTTGGGTTTTGTTTTTTTTTTTTTTTTTGGCAATAAATTGTCCCTACGTTTCACAGGCTAACCCTACCTCCTGGAATCAGGTTGTCCACTGCCTCAGTCTCTTGAGTTGCTGGGACTCGGGGCTCCTATCACCACACTGGACTCGGCTCTCTTGGCCAGGAACATGAACATATTCATAATTTTGATGAGGCCAAAGATTCCTTTACACCATAGTTTGAGACTACTTTTTCAAGTATCTGGATCAGAAGAAAGCCTTCCTTGTCTCACATTCAGAGCTATGGTGGTCACATCTGAGTCAACCTCAGCAAGAGATATGGAGAGAAGAGACTAAAGGATGAAGCTGGGTGTGGGGCCACCTGCCTTCAATCCCAGCACTCAGGAGGCTGAGGAAGGAGGATGGCAAATTCCAGGCCAGACTGGACTACACAGTGAGACCTTCCCTCAAAACAACATGGAAAAATGTTGTGGACTGAATCGAAAAGTGAGTCCTTGATTTTCACCTCACCCCTAATTCTTTCATTTCAGAAATGGATGTTTTATTTGATCCACCTGAGAGGTCAAAATCAGCCAGGATTAACTAGGAGGAGATTCGGGGACCTAATCAGATACTGCCTTCTGATTGGTCACTGATGGTTACTAAGGGGAGGTGCAAGTGGAAGGTCCATAGAAGCTGCAGAGGCCCCCAAGAAAGATACTGAAGTCTTGCAGCTTTGAGTCAATATCTGGCACTGCTCAGGGTTAGGGTGCCTCGTGAATTTCCTCTGGACCTGGTAAGTCGCTTTCCTCTAGGAGAGGAGTCCTCATCCAGCCTTGCTGGTCTCCTAGGGTGACATGCAGGCCAAAAGGGCATGGAGAGTTTTTTGATGTCTCCCCCTTCAGATGAAAATTGCAACTTTTGGTTTTGACTCCAAATGCAGTTTTGCCCTCATCCCGAATGTCTTACATTGTGCTTTGGTTCAAGTCTTTTTAACGTTACTTTTCTTTGCGAGTCTGTGTGGCTGAACCCAAGTGTTGCCCATACTAATCTTGTGCTCTACCAGGATTCTGCCCCCCTGCCCCCTTTTTATTTTTTGTTTGATACAGGGTCGCACTAAGTTATGCTGTCTTCCTCTAGCTTTAAACTCATGATCTTCCTTCCTCGGCCTCCTAACACATATCTTTAAAAAGCTTTTTCTTTTCTTTTAAACAAGTATGATTTATATGATGGGAATTTTATTTCTTGGCAGTGTATGTCTTTATTTCTCCTAAATGATAGTTCCTGTGCTGTGCCAACCTATGAATTTACTCATTAGAATTTCCTTTCAGCTGAAGCTGAAAATCAAGGCTGAGAGTTGGTGCTTGGCGGCCTTTAAGGGCAATTGTTCCTGTGGCTGAGGCAGTACCAAGGCAAGTTGAAGGCAGACTGGGAACATAAGCAGGATCCTGTCTCACAATAAAATAAAAAGGACTGGGGATGCAGTTTAATGGTAGAGTGCTTAGCTAGCCTAGGCGAGGTCCTCAGTTCCATTCCTAGACTGAAAGACAAATAAGGGAAAAGGTGTCTCCAAATGCTCTGGAGTCAGGTCCCATGACCCACGCCTGTAATGCCAGCTATCCCGGAGGCAGAGCCTAGAGGATCTTGAGGTCAGGTCAGAGGCAATCTGTGCAACACAACAACACGGTGTCAACTAAGAAAGAGGGCTGTTGGGGCCTCTCAGGAGTGGAGCACCCTGGGTTTAACCCCAGGTATAGCATTAGAATAGAACCCCTGAAAAAATCCACTCTGTATAAAAATCTTAATGAAGGTTTTCATTTTGGTTTGTTTCTGTTGCAATGCAATCCAATACAGGGCTACTTTCAGGCTGGCAACACGCTACCCCCTAGCGGCATGTCGAGTGCCCCGAGATACCTTATTTTATATTTCCTTATTACCTGGTACTGAGTTGAATCCAGGGCCTCACACACGCCTGGCAAGCACTTCACCACTGAACTGGACACCCAGACCCTTTTTAACTTATTATTTTGAACCAGGGTCTACCTAAACTGTGCGTGTTGCCTCTGGTCTTGAATGCACAATTCTCCTGCCGCCTCGTCTTCTGCCTCCCAAGTTGCTGTGATTATAGGTGTGTGCCACTGTGCTAACTTTACTTTGTGTTTCGTTGTTATAACAGACTCTGTCTTGTAGCCCAGACTGGCCTTGGACTCATAATCCTCCCGAATCATCCTCCTGAGTGCTGGGATTATGGGCACCTGTCTGTCTGATTCACAAAGAATATCTTAAAACTTAATTCAACTTCCCAGGTGTGGGTGCACATGCTGACTAATCCCAGTACTCGGAACATGGGGGCAGAGGGATCCTGAATTTGAAGCCAGCTGGGTCCATGTGTCAAGCCCAAATCTCAAAAAAATACAATTAAAAATAAGCTTGTTCTGATATATTTTCACCTGGAATCTTCACCTCTGTTGGAAATCCTCCTGTGTGTGAAGAGTTGCGCAAAATATTCTGGAATGGGAGTTAGCATTTTGGAAGACACTGTATTAAATTTACATGTCTTTACCAGTAGCTCATGAAGGTCTGTTTTCAGTGGTTTATTTTGTTTTTCTCACTTGTTTTGAGGCAATCTGACTCTATTGTCCACAATTGCCTGAGCAGTGACATTTGTTCTAAAGTCTCCAGTGTGACTGAGCAGGGATTTGTCAGGCCCTGATTGAAGTATGTCTGTCCCTGGATGTGGCCCCAAGCCTTTCCCCTGCAGATGCATTAGGATGAGCGTCCAGACCCTCCCCACGCTCCTGGAGCTGGCAGGGCAGAGCCTGCTGAGGGAGGAGGCCTTGGCCAGCTGGGCTCTGCAGGCCTAGCCAGGGATTTCTTCCCACCAGTGTTGAGAGGCCTTCACCAGCAGAGGCATGGAGGCTTTGGGGTGATGGTGTAGGCCTGGGCCTTCCCATGCCTCCCCCAGGGACTTCATGAAGAAGCCCCACCTGGAGATCTTCCAGCTGTGGTGGATGGACTTGATAGGCTGCTTAAGGAAAAGATTTTCCCCAGGTGAGAAGGATCCAGGTGTCCTTGATGGAGGCCCTGGCATTCAGGGTAAAGACAGCTGGGGTCAGGGAGTGTATGGAGTCACTAGTGGACCTGAAGTTTCCAATGGCCCATGGAGAGGATTCTAGAACTTGGCACTTGGCTGAGCTTCTGGGAAACGAGCTCTGGATGTGGAGGACAGTTCAGGATTATAGCACTATTAGCAGAGGACCCTGTCCCTGCCTCCTACCACAGCCATTGTAACTGTGGACCATGTGAGATTCAAGGGTACAAGGTGAGGAGCAGGAAGACAGATGGCTGTGGATAGAGCTCAGTGGTAGAGCCCTTGCCTAGCAAGCATAAGGACCTGCATTTGATATTCAGCAAGTTGTGGATTTGTGAGATGTTTTACAGAACTTCTAGAATAGATGGTTTGACATCATGCATGGTGCCTACTCTCCACAAGGCATGAATGAGAATTAGTGGAGACTCATCCAGGGATGAGGGTGGAGCAGCCTTTGAAGGGGCTTGCACCTCCATGATCTGGATCAATACCACACGTACTTCTTCCAGTGGGGCCTGTAGAGGGAAGAGGGTGTTACTGGCATGCTGGTGGAAGATGTAGACTTGAATTGGCCATTTCTAATATTGTAGAGAACAAGTTGGAGAAATGGCTTGAAGCTCTGAGGAAGTGTGGCCAGGTGATTGTATCAGTTCTTTCCTGGATGGAGGCAACTGTCCTCTTTGCCCTCTTGACCTGAATTTACTCGGATTCTATATTTCCCTCTGACTGTATGATCAATGGCAGTGATTTAACTCAGAGCATCACTCTGCAGCATCTGAAGCCCCAGATTCAATTCCCAGCACCATAAAAATGGGACATGGTGTGGCAATGCACTCCTGAGGTAATCCTGTAGCCCTGAGTTCAATCCCTAGCACCAAAAAAGCAGGAAAAATTCGTGGCAATCTTTACTGATGGAAGCCTGAAACAATCAGCCACTGAAACCTCTGGAAGAATCTGTATGAATCAGATCTGACTCAATGGCACCAAAAAACAATGGATTAGCTACAGTGTGTTCTATGTTTTTTGTTTTTGAGACCGCTTCTTGCAGTGTCTCCCAGGCTCGCCTCAAACTCAGTCTTTCTGTCCTGAGCTGCTGGGAGTGCAGGCATGTGCCACCACACCTGGCCATAAAAAATTCTTAATAGGAGAGACTTTGTCTAACCTACTTTGCCTGTTGGATTCCTTTCCAACGTGGATCATTTTCTTATGTGTACAAATATATATAGAAATCTGTGTCTCACTGGCTGTGATGGTGCAGGCCGGTGATCAACTTCCTAAAGAGGATGAGGCAGGAGTATCGGGGATTCAAGGCCAGCCTGGGCTACACAGTAAAGCTGTGTGTGGTGGCACATGTCTGTAATCCCAGCCTACTTGAAAGTAGAGGCAGGAGGACTGGAGGTTCAAGGCCAGAGGCAGTCTAACTCGGTAAGACTGTGTCTAAGTTTGAAATAAATACATAAATAAATGCAGGGCTGGGAGTGCAGCTCAGTGGCAGAGCACTCAGAGTATACACAATGCCTTAGGTTCAGCACTCTGTTATTGCTGTTGGGTGCTCTTGAGTCAGGTCTGACTCATACAAGCCCTATGTACAAAAGAACAAAACACTCTGACACTGTGCCATGCCTGACACTATCACAGCTTCTCTGCTAATCATAGGGTGTGGTGTGTGTGTGTGTGTGTGTGTGTGTGTGTGTGTGTGTGTGTGTGTGTGTGTTTTATGGTACTAGGGGTTGAACCCTGGGCCTTAAACTTGCATGCTTTGCAAGTGCTGTACCACTGAGCTGTACCCTCAGGCCATTTTTTAACTTTTTTGAGACAGTCTCACTAAATTACTCAGACTGCCCCTGTCTCAAACTTAATCTTCCTGCCTCTGCCTCCCAAGACTCTGGGATCACAGGGGTTCACCACCCCGCCCAGCTAATCCATAGGGGTTTTGATGACGGACAGTTTCATTGTATTTCAGAATGGGCTAAACAGGTCCTTCCATTTTTGTGGTGCTAGAGATTGAGCCCAGGGCTTCAGAGCAGCACTCTAGCCACAAAATAAACTATATTAAAAAAAATCTACATCTCATCTCTGGCTGGGATTTAGCTCAGTTGTTAGAGCACTGCTCTGCCATCTCTGAGGTCCCAAGTTTGATTCCCAGCACCACAAAAATGGGAGAAGGATGTGGCAACCCACTCCCAAGGCAATCCTGAAACAATCAGCCATTGAAAACCCTGTGAGTGTCACAATGAGTTGGACACAACTCGATGGCACTTAACATCATGTCATCTAAGGGCTGAGGGTTAGCTCAATTGGCAATCCACTTCTGAAGCAATCCTGAAAATAGCCATTGAAAACCTGAGGGTCTCTGTGGGTTGGACCCAATTCAATGACACCTAACAACAATCCCTAGTGCCAGTAGGGGGAGACCTATGGCATCCTGGTCAGGGAGCATAGTGAAAAGGGGATAAACTGAGGTCTCCCTCAACACAGCCAGAACAGTGACTTGGGCCCTAAACTACATCCTGGGCTGGGTAGGAAGGGTTTCTCAGCCTTGACCTGAAAGGTTGCTTCTTTCTGGATGCTGTTCTAGAACATGGGTTAAACAGGAAGAGTCCCATGTTCCAAGTGAGCAGATGCCTCAGTTTTCATTCCAATTTGTAGGCACCAGCCCCTCCCCACTTGTCTCTTACCGTTCTCCATGTCCCTCCGCTAAAATCCAACCAGGTTACTCTTCCCAGAACCCACATCAGGATGAGCACCCAGGCCCCACCCACACTGCTGGAGGTGGCAGGGCAGAGCCTGCTGAGACAGGAGGCCTTGCTGATCTCTGCCCTAGACGACTTACCTCAGGATCTCTTCCCAACCCTGTTCCCAGAGGCTCTCGCCAGCTGGCACTGGAAGGCCATCAGGGCGATGGTGCAGGCCTGGCCCTACCCCTGCCTCCACCTTGGGGCCCTGAGGAAGACGCCCCACCTGCAGATCTTGGAAGTCATCCTGCAGGGGCTGGATATGCTGCTTTCCCAGGATGTCCGCCCCAGGTAAGAGGGACCCAAAAGTTCTGGATGGGAAGGGCTGTAGTTAAGGGAAGAGACAGCTTGGGCCAGGTAGAGTGGGGAACAGAGGGGGTACCAGGGCTCTGATGGCCACAGCCTAGAGGATTCCAGAGGTTCTGGGCCATGGCTGAGCCCAGCTGTGAAAGGGCTTCTGGGTGTGGAGGACGGCTCAGGATGGACGCACTGACAGTGGAAGACCATGCCTCCGCCTCCTCCCACAGACACTAGAAGTGGGGACCTGGCTGGATTCAAGGGGAGGGACATGGAGAAAGGTAAGGCAGAGCCACGTGGGGAGGGGCTGGTGCCTAGGAAGTGGAATGGAAACTAGGCTGATGTGGGGTCAGCTGGCCTGGGTCATGGGACTCTTCCTGTTTTAACCACAGGAGGTAGAAATGAAGATTATTTGACTGGCGGAAAGTTCATGACAACTTCTGGCACGTGTGGCCTGGAGACGTGGCTGGTGCCTGCCCAGCACAGGTCCTGAGTGGGAGTCTAGCAGGGGAGGATCATCCAGGGCCAATGGGGCAGCCCTTGAAAATGTTGATAGACCTGAGCCGGGTGCGGTGGTGCATGCCTGTAATCCCAGCGGTTTGGGAGGCGGAGGTGGGAGGATTGCAACTTTGAGACCAGAGGCAGTCTGTGTAACTTAGTGAGACCCTGTCTCAAAGTAAAAAAAAAAAAAAAGGGGCCAGACGCACAGGTCAGTGGCCCAGCATTTCCAGAGCATGCAGGCGCCAGGCCCTGGGTTCAATCCCCTGTACCACCAAAAAAAAAAAGTATTGATAGACCTGGACTACAAGCCAAATCTCATGGATGGATCCCTTTGCTACCTCTTTCAGTGGGTCAACCAGAGAAAGGATTTGGTGCACCTCTGCTGTTGGAAGCTGCAGGTTCAGTCTTTTCCTCCCGACAGTCAGAGAGAAAGCTTGGATAAATTTGGACCTCAACTTCATCCAGGCAGTGAGTGTGTGTTGCGACTGTCGTACTTCCTTCCTGGCTACCTTTGGTCCTTACCTAGGTAGGTTGATTCACCTGGGTGAGCTCCTTCTCTCCCACATCAGAAAACTGATACCCCCCCAGAGGAGAAGGAGCAAATGATCACACAGTTCACCTCACAGTTCCTCCAGTTGAAATGCTAGGTTGTCAGTGTTTTATTAAAGGCAGAGGGCCAAACCTGGGTAGATGGTCTGGCATCAGCCACCATGCTAGGGGGTCAGATGTAGTTAGAGTGGGTTGTGATTTCCTCCTTAGGAAGAAGCTAGACAGAGAGGAGGGTCTTGGAGGACGGAAGCCCTTCACACTACACAGTTCCCCAGGTGAGCTCTGTGCTCAGCCACTGTGGGAACCAGGTCGAGCCTGTCTCCAATTCCCATCTGTGAATGGAGGTTTTGAGCCCAGGTAGGGTGTGAATGGCTGCGAGGGTCCAGGGTAGCCAGTGTGGAGTAGGAGAGCAGCATCATGAGCAGGGACGGATGCTGTGCTGAGGTTAAAAGGGTGGGACCAAGCCCCATAGGCGGCAACCTCAGGTAGGTTGCCAGAGGTTGCCTGGGTTTGTCCTATGGGTGTGTCTCCCGCTAGGCTGCTCTGGTCACAAGTGAGATTTTCTGCTTGCCAGTGAGGAAGGGGAGGTGGAGAGCTGTGGACGGGGCCAGTCAGGGTGATGGTGAGAGGCCTCAGCCTAGATTGAGGTGACTTGTGTGAGCAGGCTGATCACCACACCGCCTCCTGGACGGTGACCTTCACTGAAGGTCAGGATGACCTTGGGCCAAACAGTTCTGCATTGTCGCGATGCGATGCCATTCCTGATCATCCTCAAATCTATGCCAGCATTTGCCCAGACTAATTCCTTGTTCTCTGCTTAGGCCTCTGGAAACTCCTTTGGGAACTCTCTCTCTCCATCACCCACAGTCGACTCTCAGAACTAGACTGGAGCCACCTGCACTAGTTCAGAAGCCTCAGCCAGCTAAGGCACTGGATCTGAGCTACATCTCCCCTGCCCACTGAAGCCCTGAGCCTTGCCGCAGGTTCATGGATGGAGCGGCAGCCACCCTGAGCACCCTGAATATGGAGTCCGGTGGCCTCACGGACTCCCAGCTCACTGCCATCCTGCTGGCCTTGAGCTGCTGCTCCCAGCTCACACAGTTCAGTTCATCTTCTATGGAAACCTCATGTCTATGTCCATCTTCAAAGACCTGCTGGGCCTTTGCGAGCTACCCAGGGAGGGTTCTTCGTGGCATCCTTGTTCCTGATTCCCTTAGTAACTTAAAGGGAAACTTTGACACAATGTCCAGAGCCTGTGATGGCCTGCAAATGAAGGGGAACGATGTCCTCAAATTCTTTGCAGCAGGAACCCACTTAGGTGGCCCAATCTTGAATTCCACATGGAGCAGGATATTGACAATTGGGAAAGTGATGCTATCTATGTCATATACCTGAAGGGGTCCTGGGAGAAGCTGCTTCTGCAGGCCGTGCCATTGTTGCCATTGAGAATCCCGCTGATGACAGTGAGATTGCCTCCTGGAACACTGGCCAGCGTGCTGTGCTAAAGTTTGCTGCTGCCCCTGGAGAAACTCTGACTGCTGATCGCTTCACTCCTGGGATATTCACTAACCAGATTCAGGCAGCTTTCCAGGGTCCACATCATCTTCTGGGGGTGACTGATCCTAGGCCTGATGTAGGGCCTCTTAGGTCAACCTGCAGACGACTGCTCTGTATAACAGATTCCCCTCTGTGCTGTGTGGATATTGCCGTCCCATGCAACAATAAGGGGGCTCACTCTGTGGGCCTGATGTGGGGGAGGCTGGCCCGGGAAGTTCTGCCCATGCGTGGCACCATCTCCCATGAACATCCTTGGGAGGTCATGCCTGACCTCTACTTCTACAGAGATCCTGAAGAGATTGAAAACGAAAAGCAGGCTGCTGCTTAAAAAGGCTGTGACCAAAGAGGAATGTCAAGGGGGAATGGACTGCACCAGCACCTGAATTCACAGCAGCTCAAGCTGAGGTGGCGGACTGGTCTGAAGGTGTGCAGGTGCCCTCTATGCCTATCCAGCAGTTCCCTCCTGGTGACTGGAGTGCCCGACCCTCCACTGAAGACTGGTCTGCAGCTCCCACTGCTCAGGCCATGGAGTGGGTAGGAAAAACCACTGAGTTGTCCTAAGCTGCCTTCTGCAGACTGCAAAGCACAATGGGAAGAAAGGTGATAGAAAATACCAGTTTCTACAAATTGAAAAAGTGACCTAGTGGGTCACACAGCCAGGCTGAGCCACTTAAGCGTGGAGCTCTACCCCCTCCCTCTGGAGAGCTGTGATGACCATGGGTTTCCCCACCCTGGAGCACTTGCTCAAATGTGTGCTGAGCCCCCGGATAGGCTGAGGGCCGAGAGGCAGGTGGGGACGGTCTTGTTGAGAACTGACCGCAGCACTCAAAAGTGTGGCAAGAGGTAACTCTATGACATGGAGGCCATCGTGTTCCACTGTTGGATGCTTGCCTAGTTGGGGATGAATGCAAGTGCTTCTGGGCGCTTGTTAATGAAAGCTCTCAGGCCTAGACATGTCAGGGGAATGCAGGACACTCGGCTCCAGACTCCTCAATGTGAGTGGGATGAAGGATCCTGATGCAAGGGGTCACATGAGGATGAAAGATGGATGCGCCACAGGCTTTGCAGTATTGGAGGGGCTTAACCCGAACTCACCCATGCTGGGCAAGTGCTCTACCACTGAGCTGCACACTCGCCTCCCTTTTCTCTTTTGAAGAGGATCTCACTGAGTTGTGCAGAATCAAGGGTTTGCTACATGTTGAGGCAAAATAAATTAAAAAGTACCGTAGTTCCCCTGTCATGCGGATAACCCTACTCCCAGCTGATGAGACCCTTGTAGGAGCCACAGAGGTGATGTATGTATAGGGTATGCAATAGTGTCCAGCCTGGCATACAGTAAGAGCTCAATAAATGCATCATTTCCTTTACCCCTCCTAGCATTCTATTTCCCTCTAGTCCTCACAACAGGACAGGAACCCAGGCACAGAATGGGTCTCGGCTTCTGCATGTGGCTGCCAATTGCTCACCTTTCACCCCCAAAGCAGAGCATTGGCAGCCAGCAGAGGTAGGGGGTGGAGGCTTTAGCAGATTTCCCAGCAGTGACACTTAGCAGTAAAGACTCCCACCTGGTGCCATGCTCAGCACTGTCTGTGCCTCTGTTCCTCATAGGGTCTCAATGGCAGTTTCAGCATTGTGTCAGGAGTCGGCTATCATGTGCTTCTCCCATTTTTGCAGTACTAGGGATTGAAGTCAGGACCTTGAAGGCCACTCTGCTGAGCTGAACTGCAGGCACACATTCAGTAGTGCACCAAGAAATAACTTGGGAGACTGATCGCTGTGTGTGACTAGCAGGTTGCCACTGGGCCCCAAGTTACAGAATTTCTCATCTTTAAATGCGAAACTGCAGTAACAGAAATCAACCTTAAGTCCATGAGGACCTGCACCATGCCGTTGATGGGGCCCTTGCCAGGGGGAATGAGTTCTTGCATTTGATTCTCAGCCCTGCAGAAAAGGACAGGGAGAAGCAAGAATCCCTGACCCCTGGGATGTAGATCAAGCCCAGGCTGGATGGTGGGCCTCTGCCTTGACTCTGCCACTCCTTGCTTTACCTACAGGAGAAGGAAACTGAAAGTGATGGATTTGCAGGATGTGCATCAGGACATCAGGACTGTGGGTACCCGGCCATGGCTCAAGCCTGCTCACCTGAGGACTGCAGTGGTCCAGGAATGGAAGCCACGCTGCCCTTGAGCACATTTGTCAACTTCTGCCTCACACAGAATGGCTGGAGGAATTCAAAGCCTACCTCTTGGAGTGGGCCAGGAAGAGGAGAAATGTCAGAGCTGCAGTGGCAGAAGCTGCGGATTTCCGCACAGTCTGTACATATAATGTGCAATGTGGGCACTCTGTGCATCGGAACTGCATCCAGGGGCTGCCCATGGATAGCTTTGATATCAGAAGATCCAGGAATTCATGCCTTCCATGAGCAAGATGGGTAAACTTTGTGTTTCATACACATGTGCCACGCACTTGGAAAACCTGCACAATGTCCAGGAGCTTGGCTGGATGTCTTCTTCCTTGAGGAAACCTGCACAGGATACTTGGGTTAGGGTGTCTGGGCAGCTACTTCAGCCCCCAGAGCAAAGCCTTCCTTTGTTCCTATGTTGGCACTGGGCAGTTGAACTCAGCGACTGAGGCATGCCTTTGAAAGTGCTCCACTGCTGAGCTGCCCCCAACCCATTTTTACCTTTATTTTGAGACAGGGTCTTGCTAAGTTCCTCAGGCTGCTGCTTGCCTCAAACTTGGCATCCTTCTGCCTCTGCCTCTCAAGTTGCTGGGATTACAGCTATGGGCTGCCACACCCAGCATGAGGGCCACCATGCTGGCACGACAGCTGTGGGATCCAATCGAGGGAGGGCTGGTTGAGATTTCCTCCTTAGGGATTGTGCCTGAGCTGTGGGGTGGAAGGCCGCCCCTCACACCTGCTGCTCCCCAGGTGAGCTCCATGCTTGGCAGCTGGTGGATGGGAAGGAGTCTGTCTCTAATTCACCCTGTGTGAAAGGTGGTTTTGAGCTTAGGATGGGGATGAGTAGTTGGGACAGGTGATTCTGGAGTTCAGGATGCAGAACATGGCTGAAGCATAGAGAACGGGGACAGATGCTGTGCTGAGGGTGCCGGGGTGGGGCAGAGCAGGCGGCTACCCAGGGGTGCTGCAGGACAGCCCCGGGGGTGTGTCCTGAGTGTCTCCTGCTGGCCTTGTGAGGCCACTAGTGTGCTTTTCTGCTTGACAGTGAGCAAAGGGAGCTGTGGACAGAGCCAGTCACATAGAGTGGTGAAAGGTGTCACCCTAGGATGGGGTGACTCTGCAGGGCAGGCTCGTTATCAGGGTCAGAAGGACCTTGGGCCACAAGTTCATCTCCCTTGATTATATTTCCCAATGCCACGCCCCTGTCACAGACCTGGGTGACTCTGCTCTCTCTTCAGGAGCCTGACCCCTGCAAGTCCCTCTCGCTGACCTCTAGCCCACTTACAGAGTCAGACTTGAATCCATCTGCCCGTGTGTCCCAGCACCAGGCTGTTGAAGTACTTGGTTGGCCTTCAGGAAATTCTGGATGGAACACATCCATCCTGAGCAACCCAAGATCTACAAAAAGTGGCCAGCACGCTGGAGACCCTGGTCTTAACAGAACTGCGGGAGCAGAGACCTCCTCATTGGGAGGCTGAGTCCTTACCACAAGGACTTTCTCTGGTCCCCTTAGGGAATTGCTACCCCAGAGACATTTATTCAACCTGTTCACACAGAGCGCTTCGCCAAGGTCCTTCCTGAGGCAGTGCAAGGACATGAGCCACCCCCAGGGTTGACGTTTATGCATTCAGGCTGTTACCGAGGTTGAATTTCATAGCGTGTGCCCAGTGGCAGCCTGGTAGCCACACCCAATCATCACTCTACAAGGCACTTTTAGCTGCACTGCATTTCTCTTCTTACTGGGTGTGTATGTCTTCTGCTTCCTTCTGGGCACCTGGAAATGAAACCTAGGGCTAGTTGTTCTGCACTGGTTGGCAGTTGGATTGGCTGGCGCTTTGGTAACAGAAGTCTGTCCTGCTCCTCAGCCACTTTAGATTCTTTTCCTGATGGCCCAGCTCAGTCCTGCAGCCTTGTTGAAACACGAAACCAACCCGGCATCCCTGAGAGCTTCAGGTATTAAACCAACTTTCCTTCTGTGTGGTCATTGTTATAAATTGTTGGGAAGGCTGGATGGTGGGATGGCAGGAGGAAAGGGTGGGAGGTTTGGCCTCATCTCCACTTCCTTCACTTTACTATCACTCTTCACCTTGTGCCTATGGTCTATGTGTAGATTAGCTACAATCTCTTCCTTATATCATAAAAGCAGGCAAATTTTCTCAAGATAACTAATTTTCCAGGAAAGATCAGGATATTTATCTTATACAAGGACTCATAATAGAAAAAACTTTCATTTATGCATTTCGTATCTTGCAGGAGAGTATTTTATAATTTTCTTTATTTCCCTTTTTGGCACCCAGATTTCCAGGCCTGGAACATGCTGTGCAGCCCAGGCTGACGACAAACTTGTCCATTCTCCTGCCTCAGCCCCCTTGTGGCGGGTCACATGTATGCACCCCTTGCCTGGCTTCATTTTTGCTCATTGATCTATTTGGGGGCCAGCGTAGGGTCTTGGAATGCTGCCAGGCTATGTAGGTAGTACCAGAATGAATCTTCCTGTGTCCCTTTTAGCTGGCTGCTCCTTTGCTACCTCCCAGACCATTGCTGCATTTTTTTAAGGTGGAATGATTTATTTAGCCCACAACTTCTGAGGATTCTTACTAATTTTTCCATTTTGTGGCTGTGAGGATGGACCCCAGGGCCTAGGGCATGCCAGGCAAGCACTCTGCCACTGAGCCTTGCCCCATTCCTGCAACTCTACTTCTAATGACATGAAAAAGATGTGAGGATGAAAACAGAATGCTTTGTCACTCACTCACACTGGCCTGCACAATTTACGGTAGTTTGTTTGACTTTTCCTGAGTGACTCCAGTTTGATTTCCCTGCCCTCCCCAGTCTGGACTCAGGGCCTAGAGCAAAGCTAAGTCCAAATTACAGCCTTCTATGACACTTTCCTCACTCTTTAACACCTCATTGTCCCTCAAGTGATGATCTGACTGACCAAAGAGCCATGGAACCCGCCTGGGGTCCGAGGTTGCCTGGGAAAGGTCCCCTGTGGGCAGAGCTGTGACTGTGGGTAGAAAGGCTCCAGGTGGTCACCACCATGGTGACAGGGACATGGGCCTCTTCCAGGTTTCCTGCCCTCCAACACCCCAGGCCCTACACAGCTTTGACCTTTGGTGACTTTCAGACTTGTCAATGTCTGCCTCCCCTGGTCTGGAGAACAAGGCTGCTCTCTGCCCTTGGGCCCAGCTGCCAGTCTCTCATTTCAT
>VMDO01034615.1:0-16812 GCA_007922755.1 Pedetes capensis
GGCCCAGCGTCCCTTCTGCCGGGGCTCCTCCCAGTGCTCCCTTAGGGTGTCAGCCTCAGTCCTGTTTGCCCCCACTCCACCTCCTTTCGAAGGGATTGCCTTTTCCCTCTCTCTCTCTCTCTCTCTCTCTCTCTCTCTCTCTCTCTCTCGTTCTTTGCGGCGGCGGAAATGACAGTGTGGTGCTGCCGTGGTGTCATGGTGCTGCTGCCGGACTGAAGGGCGAAAACTCTTAAGTTTAGCCCGGGAGACCCAGGCGCGGTAGCCTCGCGGCCGCCGTGCTGTCCCCTGCGCAGCGCGCGGGCTAGAGGACCCTGGGTGCTGCGCGGCACCGGCGGCGGCGGCAGCAGCGGCGAAGGCAGGCGGCGGCCTAGAGTGGCGGTGGCGGCGGCGGCGGCGGCGGCCCGGGAGCTCGCGCCAGAGCGGGAGGCAGCTCGTTGCGGAGGCAGGCGAGCGGCCGGCGCTCCCAGGCGCGCGTAGGAGATGGCTGGCACCCGGGAATGCTATGGGTAAAACGCGCCCCCTCTCCGCGGCCCTAGGGGTAGAGCGTCGCCGCGGGCGCAGGGCTCGGCCAGGGCCCGGGCTCTGGCTGCTCTTTCAGGTGCCGCCGAGGCCGGCGCTGGGCACCCGGGCTAGGCGGGAGGGACTGACGGGGCCCGCGAGGTTCGAGGCGGCGGCCGCAGGGGCCCCGATCGGGCCCTGGCTCCCCGTCGCGCTGTTGGGACCCAGGCTTCTGGCGCTGCCCTCCTGCAATGGAGTTTGCACTCCCGGGTGCGGGGCGGGGGCGGTCCGCGGCCTCCCGCGCGGCCGGGCCAAGCCGGGCATTGCCAGCCGAGCCTCTCTCCTGGCTCCTGGGCGCAAGTCTGGGAAAGGACACCGCCGCCTTCCCACGCTCCCGAGGTTGGCACCCTCCTCAGCCCGGGCGGCGCCCCTCGGTCGGCCGTCTGCCTCCGAGGTTCTGGCGCAGTAGCCTGCGATGCTGCGGACACCCAACCGGCTGGGAGGCCCGGCGAAACTTAATCCCTTTTCTGCTAGGGGAGCGATCCTTGAGTCTCCGTCCGGGAGGTTCCTTATTTCTGGCCTAGCTGTGAAACCAGCTCTTGGGGGGGGGGGTGCGGGGGCAGAGGGAAAACTTACATACGTCCACAGGACACACTGCGACTGAATCAGGGAAAGGTGACGTTTTTCCACGTATAGCTGGTAAGAAATATATAACGGTGGAGCGGATTTACAGTAACATTACTGGTTTAGGGCACTTGGTACTTCGAGTGCAGCACATTATTTTTCGGAGGCATTTCTTCTTCGCGCAGGAAATTGGGATCCTGGCTTGGTTGGGCTCTTCACTTTCTCTCTCTCACCCTGCCCTACTCACCCTCACTTTCGTTCTCCTTATTCCTGCCTCACAACACCTACTTGCCCACCCAGATCTCCCTCCAGCGCTCCTCTGCCCCTAACGTCTCCCCTTCAACCTGTGTACTTCCAGCAGTGCAGTTTCCTGCTTCTCGGCCACGTTGCCTTTTCGAGGATTTCTAAGTGGTGATGGTTGTGTGTCTCTGGGGAGGAATACTTAGGAAGGAATATATTGGAAACCGTGTAACAAGTACTGTGTGTGGGTTAATTCCTCTGATTCCCAAATTGAGCCATAAGGGCTGTCCTTAACCCCATTTGTTCGCTCCTGGTTCTCTAATCAGTTCTCTGGCTATGCTCCAATCAAAGGGGGTTGCCAAATAGGGAGTTCTCCTCCCCTATTTTTCTTCTGTTTGGGGAGCTCTGCTTTACCTTAGCTGATTATCCACACAAAAACTCCCTCTTTTTGCCTCCCCTCCACTTGTCACTGCCTTAAGGGAAAAGCAGTCTTTGCTATTTTTATATATTCCTGCCCAGTTAACTTAATATAGATATATAACGTGAATTAGGTTTTTCCTGATCCTCACAATTTGATTTATATGGTTCAAATACAAGTCTACAAGCCAAGAAGATCAGAAAGTTCATCCCATATTTGATTTTGCATGGGCTTTATGGATTTAGGACATTCTATGACTTTTCTTTATACTTGGTACACTTGTATAAAAGGCATAATTACTGTCTACTGGGTATTGTGTGCACTAGTTTGGTCCTTTGAAAATAAATGGTCCTATAAACCCTTGGGGGCTGGGATTTAGCTCAGTGGGTAAAGCTCTGCGCTGCAGTCTCTGAGGTCCCAAGTTCAATTCCCAGCACCGCAAAAATGGGAGAAGGACCTGACAATCCACTCCCAAGGCAATCCCGAAACAGCCATTGAAAACCCTATGAGGGTCGCTATGAGTCGGATACCGACTCAAGGGCACCTAACAACAACAACAACAAAAACCCTCAGCATTATACCTTGATACTTATTTATTTATTTTGGTTTTTTGGGGACAGGGTCTCACTGTGTAGCTCGGCTGACCTCAAACTCACGTTCTTCCTCCTGCCTCAGCCTCCCAAATGCTGAGATTACAGGTGTGTGTGCCACCACACCCCGCTCAGCATTACACTTTTTGAAGAAAGCACTTTGTTTGCCTTTTAATGAGTTACTGGATTGGCTGGGTGTAAACTAGGAATCCTAATTTATGGTAATTTTAGTCTGCTATTATTAATCCCCATAGGATTCAAATCTATCATTGTATTTAGATCTTAAGTTTTTTTTCGCCAATGTATATGCAATTGAATGCAAACATATGCACAAACAGGCATTAGATATTAATGGTGATGATTTTAAGTTGATTCTTGAATCATATCTATTGTACTCCAAGTTAACAATCTGAGTCAGACTGACTTGAATAAATAACCTCACCCATTTTTGACCTATATGGGGACAGTTAATTAATTTCTAATGAAAAATGGCATAAATAATTTTAGGCCTGGCTGTATAAGCATGATTAGCATCTAGCAGCAGTGAGTCAATATTTATTAAGGACCTACAATGTGCCGAGTACTCAGCTGGCTGGGCTGAGGCTCCAGACTTGGACCAATATTTTGATCTCATGGTTATTTCAGGGTAGACTCCATACTTGCAGCTGTGGGATAAGGATGAAGGGTGCTGTGTAGAGCAGGAGTAGAGGTTAGGGACGTGAAGGGCTTATTATGTCTCCTCCTGTTTAACTTTCATAACTACCAGAATTCTCATCTAGCGTGTTGTACCTTGCAAGGCCATCTCTGGGAAGTGCTGCTACAAACCAGAGTGACTTACCATAGTTACTTCACAAACATGATCTGAACAGTGCAAATTGATTTAGATGAAATTGGTCTAGTTAATCCCTCCTCTAAGAACAGGGCAACTTGCTCCAACTTGCAGATCTTAAAGTAGTGCCAGTGGAGTCTCATAATTGCATCCAAATATTGCTCTGGGTTGTGAGCATGTCCATTCCCTCATCTCTCCTCCCATAAAATCTGCTGACACCGCAACAATTGAGAAGGAAACTACAGAAGGAATATGTCTTTGTCATTCAGCAAACATCATTGACTCGATGAAGAGAAGAGATTTCTGTCTCTTCATTCTGTCCCTTAGAACTCAAGTTTTCTCTTTCTCAACAGGGACGTACAACCCTAAAAAGGTGAAGACAGAGCTGAGACTCTGAATGTCTTAAGGGGCTATTCTCAGAGGTACCTACTTTGCCTCATGGATCTATCATCAATCTTTATAGATCTGACAAATTTCTAGGTGTTAGGCTATGGGACCCAGTTGCTAGAGGAGGCCTGAGGGTGCTCCATTTCCACTTAGCATTAAATTTTTGCTCTCTCTTTTGTGCAAAAGAGAAAATGAGGCTTTGTGATCATGAAGTACCTACTTACTTAAGCTCGATGTCTTGACTTGGGGCATTGCGTCATCAGAATATGAGATGTATCATGTTCATACTGGATATACCACAGTTCAGGAGGGTTTATTCATTTATTCATTTATGCTGTATTGTTTGGTGTTCTGAGACAGAGTCTCATTATGTAGCCCAGACTGGCTTTGAATTCACTATGTACCCTAGGCTAGCCTTTAAATTGTGATCCTCCTGCCTCAGGCTCCCAAGTGCCAGGATTATAGGCATGGATCACCATGCCCAGCCTTGAGGGTTTAAAATTATTCACGTTTTGATTAATGAAATTTTGGTACCAAAGCAGTATTGTGCTAATGCTTGTATTTCAGTTCTCTTTAAAAATTGTTGTGCTCATCACTGGGTTCTATACACTATACAGACGAGACAAGAAAAGTGTTTCTCAATCAGTGTGTTGAGTCACACTATCAAGTGAGAAGATCAGATGAGTGATGTTGAGGCAAGAAATTCCAACTCCAATTATCCCCCTGTGAAGACTACTAGTCCCCTTTTATTTCCCCTTCCCTCCAAGGGTCAGTACATATTGCTTTATCCACTTTCATGCATTAACACTCTGCTAAGAGTTTTCAGTGAGATATAGAAGACTGTGATCTGTGGCTCTTTTTAGCTGCCACTCTTTCATCTTCTTCTTTATAACCATAGGCATATAATATTTTTGATAGTCAATCTCCCAGATCCTGCAATTTCCCTTAGAAATCCTACAAACTGATAAGACTACTAGATGGTATGTTTAAAGTATAAGTGGTAAAGGCATTTTAAGTAAGGTGCCATCACCACATCATTCTCTTCTCCATGTGGGCTTCACCTGAAAACATGCTGGACGTTGGTTAGCAAAGTGTCATTTATAAGAGTTATCTTATTTGGGTTCTTGTCTCCCTGCGGCACTCTGACTGCCTGACCTTGGGCTTTGTCTCAGCCTCTTTTCTGCAGCTCAGACTCCTCTGATAGATGAGCAGAATCCCCAGGCTCCGGATCATTTTCTTATAGAGACCAGATGATCTGATAATAAGCCCATTATATATTGTAAAATCTTTCTGGAACACAAAACCCAAGTATGTGCAATTTGTCATGATAGGAGTATAATGTATAGGTAAGGCAGACAATGCTAATCAGGATAGTGAAGTGTCTGAATATGTACAGCCCAGAGATAGAAGATGGTTTATGGCCCCAAATTCTTGATCACTTTGTCTATAGCCCTTTGTTCAGTGTTGCTAGGATCCATGTGTTTCCCAGGAGAGTAGAAGCTTGATTTCAAATAGGCCTCTGTTTTCTGTCCCTTGTTGCTGACCTGGACTTGAGGTCCTCTCAGCCTAACATGCAAAAGTATGCCCAGCATATATATATATATAGCCAACTTTATTCCATAGAAGCAGAAATGACTACTTGTCCAGGTGGACCACTGAACACTTAAAAATTCACAGATATTTCATTGGTAAGCAGCAGTTGGGAAAAGCCATCTTAGAACAGATGAAAATCTGTAGTAGTAGCAGTAGGTAAATAAGGTTGTTCTCCATTTGTTCCCAACCTTACAATCTTGCCAGTGTAATCTACATTGAGATAAAGGTGTTATGAATTATGCTTAAGATCCTTGTCAATTATTATGTGTTACCTTGGCAAATCTGTTTCCTAGTTACTTATTTTAATCTTTTGCATTTGTAGCTGATTTACAACTTTTAGTTCTGCTATTTTGATATTCATTTTAATGTTTATGATGACTATATTGTGTAAAATACTCAAAGGATTGGATTTAGGAGCTAATTATTGGAGGGAAATTATCATTAAATCCATGTACTATAAAATATTAAGTAGGCTTTAATAACCTACTGGGCAGGAAGTAACTCTGGTTCTCTCTGCCAGTTGGTAATCAGCCTCCAGTCCTGAACTCTCCCTGTGTGTGATGAAAGCTTAAGAAAAGAGACAATTCTTTCCTTAAGGGAATCCCACTCTAAAGGGGAAGACATATGTGCATAAGAAATACCACAGTCAGGCCCATGGTCCTCCAGAAATCTTGTGGAGAAGTGTGACTGTCCTCTATAATGTCAACCATGTGTTTGAGATGAATTTCCAAATATTTTTAGCTTTAAAGATATAATATGTTTTTTGTCTATCATCTGTGAATGTATGACCAGAATACTTACATTTATAAAATAGGTAATAGTTTTATTTTATCCTTACCCTATCCGCCAAACAGCCTGTAAGATGTGAAGGATAAATATTTTTAATTCAATAGATAAGGAAGCTATGACCCAAAGAGTTTAAATATCTTACCTGGGATTGTTCAGCTAATTTGATTTAGATCCAGGACTACAAGCAGGCTCTATTATGAGAAGAAATGAGATAATGGCTTTGGCACTATTTGAAGAGCATAAAATACTATATAAATATAAGGTGATTATTATTACTAATTATGATTGTTGACCATCTAGCCCCCTTTTTTTTCTGGGTTTCTATTTTTAGTCCTTATCATATAGAGTGAGAATTCTGTGCACTGGTTGCCTTTTATATACCCAAATAATTTTTTTTTTGCAGTACTGAGGGGTTGAACCCAGGGCCTCACACAAACTTTGCAAGTACTCTACCACTGAGCTGCACCTCCAAGTCCATTTTTTGAACTTCAAAGGGTCCTTTGCTAATCATAGTGTTGTGGGATTTGGTTGTCTTCTTTTACAGTTCCAAAAGATGTTCTCATTGGTTTTGAGTCACATGAGACTCACGTCCCCTTTAGTTGTCCACTAGAACATTCAGTATGTCTTCCTTGAGGTACAATAAGAAAAACCATTCATTATACTTCATCATCTTGAGTCAGCCAAGGAAAAGTCATGTGTTTTGTTTATTTCCAGTACCTTTGGTGATGATGTCTATCACTTGTTAGCCTTTCTAGTTATGCTAATAAATAAGATTTGTATTTTTAGCAGCTAGTGTCTTTCGTATGTGGCAACAGATAGCAAGAGCTCCATAATAGTAGGGTGTCAGATCTAGAAAACATCTTAAAGGGATCATCTGGTGATTTGAGTCCAACTTGAGCATTTTACAGTTGAGGAAACATTAGACTAAAGCAAGACTCATTTGTTTATCCTCCAAGGCCTGGAGACTGGTTTTTCAGTATTTTAGAAAAGATCTCATGGGAGGGTAAGGTTAATATCTTGGAGACTATCTCTATATTAATTTAGTTTAAAAAATAAAACTGTGCAACTCAGCTCAATTCCCAATCTGCAGCCCAGAGGTCAGGCTTGGTTTTGAATGCATGGATTTTCTGGGAAGAAAGGGAGACTGTGGCTCCTCAGGGAGGGAGTAAGAGCCCAGAGCTATGCTCAGCAGACCTGGAAGATGAAAACTAGATAGAATATTAGCTGTTGGAATAAGTGGGTATTTAATTATGTTCAAATAGTATTTGAAATAATAGAATTCTGCCAAGTGCAGATCACAACTTCTCTCTCCATCAGAGTTAGCTAGTGCTGGATTTGGAGGGCAATGCTGAAATCAATCTTTCATCTTGTAGGCGTATAATCATTATTTTTAAATCTTAACCACCTTCATTCAAACTCCCCTATTTTGTTTCTGCCCCGGCACAGAGCTTTCTGATTCCTCATCGATGAGTTTATTCTCATCAACTTCTTTTTTCATTAGTCTCAGCCTGAAGAGGGGTGCAGGGTGAAAATAAGCCATACAGAAACAATTTTACAATAGAGCAAGGGCAGATACATAAATATACATATTTGACTACACAGCAGTAACTTGATTTGAAAAGGAACTAACTATTCAGGATGTATGCATATGGATCTTCTTCTTCTTCTTCTTCTTCTTCTTCTTCTTCTTCTTCTTCTTCTTCTCCTCCTCCTCCTCCTCCTCCTCCTCCTCCTCTTCTTCCTCCTCCTCCTCCTCCTTCTTCCTCCCCTTCTCCTTCTTCGGTGGTACTTGGAGGTTGAACCCAGGGCCTTACACATACTTTGTAAGTGCTCTACCACTGGGCTGCACCTCCAGCCCATTTTTATTTTCTATCTTGAGGCAGATTCTCACTAAGTTGAACAGACTGCCTCCAGGCTTGAACTCATGATCTTCCTGCCTCTGCCTCTCGAAATGCTAGGACTAGAGGCATGAACCACCACACCTGGCTCAGGTATTTATTTCTTAATATGTCAATTGGTTCTGCCTTCCCAGGAATTTCATTAATGCATTTTTATGAGAAGCCACTGTGTTTTCTGAAAAAAATTTCATGATTATGTGTCATTGGGTTATACCCTATCAGGTTCACGTTCTGTCTTTACCTTTAGCATACTCTCTATGCACAGAGAAGTGATTTGAAAACTTTCTGAAGCTGCAATAACACTCTCTCATTTTTATTTTTTCTGTGCTAGGAGACTGAACCCAGGGCCTCACAAATACTTTGCAGGTGATCTATCACTGAGCTGCATCTCAAGCCCATTTTTTATTTTTTATTTTGAGACAGGCTCTTGATAAGTTACATAGGCTACTTCTAACCTCAGATTCATGTTCCTCCTGCCTCGGCCTCCCAAGTCTCCGGGATTACAGGTGTGCACTACAGTGCTGAGCTCATTTTAAAATTTTTGTCATATCACTTCCTCTTTGTGATGATAGGAATGAAATGATTTTTAGGGGTCACTTAAATATTTTAAGTGAATAAAAATGGAAATTTAAGAATTTTCTGACACCTGTTGATAGTTAAAGATATCTCAGAGTATTGCAAAACCTAGACAGGGAATCACTGACCTAGAAAAACAATATAAATGTAAATGGCTGCCTCTGGCCTCTGCTGAGAATGCAAAAAGGTAGATCACTGTAGAAAAAACTTGGACTTAAATCAAAATTGGGATGCATGTATATAGATAAATATTCTCACAAAAAGATGTGCAAGTAGAAAGGAGACCATTGTTGTGTGTGGGGAGGGGATAAGGGAGGAGGATTATGAGAGGGAAAGGGGGAAGTTATGTGAGCAATGTACAATGAAATGCATATATGGAAATGTCAGAATGAAACGTATGTCATAATGAAGCCTATTAAGTTGTACATTAAAAATTTCCAATAAAAAAGAAAAATAATATAAGGAAAAAATCCAATAGAATTTATAAATACTCTGTAATTACTCAGTTGGTGATATAGTAGGATGGTTAATTATTTATACTCTGGAGTCAGATAGTCCTGAGTTTGAATCTTTTTTACTTAAATTAAGCTGTCATTCATCATAATATTTATATCATAATATTCATTATTTTAAAGTGTACAATCCCGTGATTTTAGTTTATTCACAAAGTTGTGCAACCATCACCAATATCTAACTCTAGAACATTTTCATCATCCCAGAAAAAAACTCCATACCTGTTAGTAGTCATTCCCCTTCTTTCCCCTTTCTGGCCTTTGGCAACCATTAATCTACTGTACTTTCTATTCCTATGGGTTTGCTTATTTTGGGCATTTCACATAAAGGGACTCATATGATATATGACCTTTTATAACTGGCTCCTTTTACTTAGCATTATGTGTTTTGGCATGTATCAGTACTTCATTCCTTTTTATAGTCAAGTAATATTATATTGTATGGATAAACCACATTTTGTTTATCCACTCATCAGTTAATATACTTGGGTTATTTCCCTTTTGGTCACCATGAATAACGCTATGTTCATTTGTATTCAAGATTTTTTTTTTTTTTTTTTTGGTACTAGGGGTACAGAACCCAGAGCCTTGCACGTACTTTGCAAGCACTCTACCACTGGGCTGCACTCCCCCGCCCCTTTTTAATTTTTTATCTTGAGACAGGGTATTGCTAAATTACACAGGCTGCCTTTGGCCTCGAACTCACAATCCTCCTGCCTCCACCTCCTGAATTGCTGGCATTATAAGCTTGCACCACTGTGCCTGGCTTATGTACTAGTTTTTGAATGAGCACATTTTCAATTCCTTTGGGTATATAAATAGGAGTGGAATCACTTGATCATATAATCACTATACATTTAACCTTTTGGGGAAGTGCCAAGCTATTTCCCTAAGCAGCTACACCATTTTACATTTCCACCAGCAATGTATGAAGGTTCCAATTTCTCCACATTCTGGCCTACACTTGCCATTTTCTGGTTTTTGTTTGTTTACTTTGTTTTATTACAGCTATTCTGGTGTGTTTGAAGCAGTATCTCAATATGGTTTTGATTTGCATTTCCTCTATGGCTAATAGTTTTTAGCACCTTTTCATGCATTTATTGATTATTTAGATATTTTCTTTGAAGAAATGTACATTCAAATTATTTGCCCATTTTTAAATTGGGTTGTCCTTTTTATTGTTGAATTGTAGGAGTTCTGAGGGGCTGGAGCTTAGCTCAGTTGGTAGAGTGCTGCTTTGCACTCTCTGAGGCCCTGGGTTCAACTCCCAGAACTGCAAAAATGGCAGAAGGAATTGGCACCCCACTCCCAAATCAGTTCCGAAACAATCAGTCATGGCTAGCAAAGGAGCACTGACATAGTTCTGGGCGTGGCACAATGTCAGGGAATGTTTCATTCTGTTGTGCATAGAGTTGCTATGAGTTGGATCTCACTTGACTGCACCTAACAACAACAAACAACAAGACTTCTGTATATTTCCAGCTACCAGGCCCATATCATATATGATTTACAAATATTTTCTCCTGTTTGGTAAATTGTCTTTTCACCTTGTTGAGGTGCTGTTTTGAGCGTTAAAATTTTAAATTTTGATGAAGTACCATTTATCTATGTTTTTTGCTTGCTGTGCTTTTGGTATCATCTAAGAAAGTGCTTCCTAATCTAAGTTCATGAATATTTACAGTTACCTTTCCTTCCAGGGTTTTTATAGTCTCAGCCCTTACATTTAGGTCATTGAGTCATTTTGAATTAATATTTTTGAGACAAGACCTTGCTGTGTAGACCAGGTTCTCACCATATAGCCCAGGCTGACCTCAAACTCACAATCCTTTTGCCTTCATATCCTGAGAGCTTCTTGAATTAATTTTTATATGTGTTGTGGGGTATGGCTCCAACTTCACCCTTTTGCATGTGGAGATAAAATTGTCCCAACACTGTTTGTTGAGTTTATTCTTTCTACATTGAATGGTCTTGGAACTCTTGTCAAAAATAAATTGATCTTAAGTATGTGGATTGATTTCTGGAGGCTTTTTTCTAAGTTTGAATGCTAGCTTTGCTACTTGCAAACAAGAATTACCTTGAAAAAGTTGCTTTTTGTAATAATAGTATATAACAAACCAGGTATGGTGGAACACACCTGTAATCCCAGGCCTCTGGAAGTTGAGGCAGGAGGATCATGAATTTGAGACTACCTTAAGCTATATAGTGATTTCTAGGTCAGCCTGGGTTATGCAGTGAGACCCTATTTCCAAAAAAGTACCTGCCTTTTAGAAAATTATGAGTATGAGATAATGGATGTAAAGGGTGTTGCAAAGGTTCTTAGATAATTATGGACATAGAGAAAATGGAAGATAGTTGAAAAGATGCTGAAGAATTAGAAGTAACTAGACAAGAAGATCTCATATATGAGAGAAAAATAAACAAATGTCTGAAGAAGTTGAAATAAGGATTTAGTTCCCCCAAACTGGCTAAAATCGATACTGTATGGTAACTAAATAGAATAGAGTAGAGACAGTATGGAAAAGTTACTTGCAATGAGCAACAGACTGTAATCATCTTATATCATTCGATTGTTCTTTTTCTTTTTGTGGTGCTGGGGATCAAACCCATGATCTTGCACATGTTAGGCAGGCACTCTACCACAGAGCCACACCCTCAGCTCTCATATTATTCTTTATAGAGGTAAAATCAGGTTAAGTAGGTTACTTTAGAGCACTAATACTTGACTTTTCTCTCAAGAATTCTTTAAGAATCCTTTGAAAGCTATGGACAACACTCTCCCCTTGAAAATTCATACATGACATTCACACAACATTCTACAAATATTTCTGGTAGGTTCTGAAATCCCTGTTAAAAACCCTATTTGACCTTACCCAAGGCAATCCTGACCCATAGCCTGTTTACCCAAGCTTAATTTCATAGTAAGGTTCAAGGTTCATGTTAACTCACGAACAAATTTTAAGGCTTCAGGCAAAATTAAAGAGCTTTTCCTCTGTGCAGAAGAATTTATATGGCACTCTCCTAAGACTCAGGACAGCTGAGGTGCTCTAATTGATTTTATATGGGTTTCAATGCATTGACATGCCTTTCAGCATTGCTTCTGACCAACCCATGTAGTTTCCAACACAGACATTGAGGAATGCAGACATGCAGCTCTGAAAGAGATAGTGATTCAAGTGCAGTGTGAAGTGGAGATGGAACTAGAGGAAAGAGATATGATTCTGGAAGGGATCAAGATGAGATAGGCAGATTTAGAGGAACACAGAGAGACAAAAATAGAACTGGAAACATGCTCTTTAGAAATAGTCTTGTTAATACTCAAGATAAACTTCAGTGAAGGAGGTGAGAGGATTGAAATAAAGGTGTAGGGTAAAGAGCACAGGCATTAATGTTAGGCTGGCCTGGGTATGTATGTTCCTGATTAGTTTACTTAATGACTCTGAAACCCACTTTCCTAATTATATAATGGATATAGTAATAATATAAGCCTGCAGCTGTACCACTGTGGTGTCTGATCCCATCAGATCTCAGAAGCTAAGCAGGGTCAGGCCTGGTTAGTACTTGGATGGGAGACTGCCTGAGAACACCAGGTGCTGTAGGCTTGGGAGAAGGACTCAGCAACCCACTCCCAAAAAACATTCAGTCATTGAAAACCCTATGAATAGTAGAGAAGCACTAACAATACTGTTTCACCTGTTGTATGTAGGGTTACTATGAGCTGGACACTGACTCGAGTGGCACCTAATAACAACAATAGTACTAATACTGTCTTCACAGACTTCTTGAATGAATTTAATAAAATAATGTGTGTAAAGTGCTTAAAATTGTACTCAGAACACAGGACATGTTCAATAAATGCTAGAGCCTTTCTTGTTTCTGATTTGAGCAATACTTTAGTAACAGTTATAGAATACCTGTTTTGTGGGAGGCATCACACTGTGAATAAAAATACCATGTTGTTGATGTCCTCAAGAAACAGAGATAGTTAGCTGGATATACAGATATATAAATGAAATAAGACAATGTTTTAGAAGCCATTAGTAGTTGAAGTGATAAGCATGTAAATGAGAGAACTCTTAGGTTTCTAGGCTTGAGTGGTTATATTCACTAGGTTGGGAAAATTGAAAAGGAGCAGATTTTTCCTTCAGATGGTGGGGGAACAAAAGTTTATTTATGGACATGTTGAATTTGAGTGTCTGAAGGAAATCATGTGGCCCTATCTAAGGCAATATTCCTGCCTTGAGTGGAAGTTGTAATCTTTCTTCTCATAGTATCCAATTCTAAGATACTATGATTATACACACACACACACACACAAATTGAAAACCCTATGAGGGTCGCTGAGGCCAACCCAACTTGACAGCACCTAACAACAACAATACATATATTTTTACATATATATACACATATATATGTATATATATACATATATATACATACATATACACACATATATTTTATTGTTTTAATTCTTCATCTCTGTACGGGAATAGTGATAGATGTTATAAACACTTGTAAATTGTAAAATAAAAATGCCATGTCTCACTTTTTTTAAAAAAAGTGGCTATACAAACCTTGGAATTTGATGAACTGAGAGTGGGAACTTTACAAAGAGATTCCTCCCTTTTATAGCCCAATTTTCTATAGATTCCATTACATAACTAGGTAGTTCAGTGTGCTTAAAAGTTTTGACTTAGAAACAGCTTTTAGATGTACATCTATTGTACTTTTGCACTAGACGTAATTGTACTCAGTATTTTTGCATCCTGTGAGAGGACTATGCAGATATTACTGATAAATGGCTATATCTGAACAAATATCAACAGTAGAATCAAATTTTAAGGCCCAATAAGGGTTTCTAATGACAGTGAGATGATGAACAAAAGCTACTCAAAATCTAAAGATGCCTTTCTCTGTCCTATAAATAGGATTAACATTTTCTGTCAATACCATATGTTTTATATTTTTCCTTAGTTAAGGTTACCTTGGAATATTTATGTATGTGGATTTCAATTAACAGAAGATCCATGACAGTAAGCATATGTAAGCTCAGAAATGCTTGTTGGAGAGTAGAAAGACTGATTCCATGGTTAGTTTCTTGTCAGCTGGGTGATTTGTTTTACTCTCTAATGCACACTAAAATGAAGATTACTAGATCCAAAAATTTCTGGGGGCTCACCTGCTAATTTCTATCTAGATCTTCATCTGTATCTGGTTGTGTTTTGTTGTGGTGTTGTTAGGTGCCATTGAATCGGTATCCGACTCATAGCGACGCTTTGTAGTACAACAGGTGAAACAGTATTGTCAGTACTTCTCTGCTATTCATGGGGTTTTCAATGGCGGATTGAATTTTGGAAGTGGTGCCAGGTGTTTCTTCCAAGCATACAGCACCTGGTGTTCCCAGGCAGTCTCCCATCCAAGTACTAACCAGGCCCGACCCTTCTTGGCTTCTAAGATCTGATGGGGATCAGAGGCCACAGTGCTTTGGCCGCAGGCAGTTCTGTTTTAGGAAATATGAAAAGACACATAGGAGTTGAGCTTCATAGCAGGCTTCTAAGTCAAAAAGTTGAAATTCTTTCCCAATCAGTTTGCTGAAGTGCAGGTTTTCTGAAGGTGAGGGATCAAAGTGAAAGTGAAAGTGTCTTTGAGTAACTCAGTTTGCTAGAAATGGGAAGGAACAGAAATTTTCATGTGTGGTAACAGGAAGTAAAGAACAACTTATTATTTTGCATGGAGAACTGTATTTTTCTAAAGCTCCCTCTCCTTTTTTAATGCAGTCTCTCAGAATGGAATCATTTCAGGAAATAGAGATTTAGCTTGAAATATAGCCTTGTTTTCCTTCCACTGGATGTGAAATAGGAGTATCCCTTATATCTTGCCTTGAAGTGAAATAGAGAACAATCTTGGAGAACAGAGATTGAGAATTTTGCAAAGCCTTCAACTCATCATAGTCCAGGAGAAGAGATGTCAGTGGAGAATATGTGAGAGAATGATCCATGCCAGTGTTGTGAGCTGGAATGGTAATGTTAATCAGGAAAACAGGATTCTGAGGTGGCCACTCAGCTCTATTTTTCAGTGCAGGAAAATAAACTCAGGCATTTGTCAAAAACAAGGTGGGAAGGAAGGCTTCCTGATTAATTCCCAAATCACTTTCTTATTGCTCAAGCATCCTTGGGGAACCCAGCATGTAAAACCTCCATTGGTTAGAGTATAATTATACTGTATTCACTTTACCTTTGGAAATGCTTAATGACTCTTGCTTTGTATTCCTTGCAGGTGAAAGCCCAGCCTCTGTGGTTATTAATGTCTCAGCAGGATTATTTTCACTAAAGATGGAAACACTGGAGTCTGAATTGACCTGTCCAATCTGCCTTGAGTTGTTTGAAGACCCCCTTCTGCTCCCATGTGCACATAGCCTATGCTTTAGCTGTGCCCATCGCATCTTGGTCTCAAGCTGCAGCTCCGGTGAATCCATTGAACCCATTACTGCTTTCCAGTGCCCTACGTGCAGGTATGTTATTTCGCTGAACCATCGGGGCCTGGATGGCCTAAAGAGGAATGTGACCCTGCAGAACATTATTGACCGCTTCCAGAAGGCTTCAGTCAGTGGGCCCAATTCCCCAAGTGAGAGCCGCCGGGAGAGGACTTACAGGCCCAGCTCCGCCATGTCTAGTGAGCGAATTGCTTGCCAATTCTGTGAGCAGGACCCACCAAGGGATGCAGTGAAAACATGCATCACCTGTGAGGTCTCCTACTGTGACCGCTGCCTGCGTGCCACCCACCCCAACAAGAAACCTTTCACCAGCCACCGCCTGGTGGAACCAGTGCCAGACACACATCTTCGAGGGATCACCTGCCTGGACCATGAGAATGAGAAAGTGAACATGTACTGTGTATCTGATGATCAATTGATCTGTGCCTTATGCAAACTGGTGGGTCGTCACCGAGACCATCAGGTCGCCTCCTTGAATGATCGGTTTGAGAAACTCAAGGTAATGGTTTTGGAGAATATTCCTTAACACAGCTTTGACTCAATAAATAGTTATACAGCTAGCCACTTACCTAGTAAAATGGGTCACTTTTCCTATATGACAAGTGAGTTAACTCCAAGTTGTTTTCATGAGGAGTAACCTACTCACCTGCAAGCTTTCGTTGGGACCTATCTCATCTGTTGTATAAACCTGTTTACATTCCTATACTTCTGGACAATTCTAGAGGAGTTAGCCCACGGCCTACTCCACCAGTAGTCCATCCAAGAAAGCAGTAGCCTTTCTTTTCTGTTTGTGATATATTACACATTACATATTTTTGCTATGATCTTTCCACCTCTTCTTTTAAGTATGTGAGTACCTGTGTAGGTGTACTTCAATTAGCATATGTCATGATTTGCATATGTTTGGGTGTGTCTCTGTGTAGGTGTGGGTGGAGCTGTCTAAGCATATCTATGTAGATGAGAAATTTTTGTGGAGGACATTACCCGATGTTTGTGTTCGCATATTCAGTAGGTAAAGAAACAAAAGTTTGGCATTGACTATTACAAATTGCCACTAAGCACTGGGCCAATTCTTTTTTTTTTTTTATTAGAAATTTTTAATGTACATCATAATGTGATTCATTTTGACATGCTTTTCGTTGTGACAATTTTCATAAATGCAATTTGATAAGCATTATTCATATAGGTTACCCCTTACCCTCCTCTATGTTTCCCCCCTCCCCCCTTCCTATCTAAGTTTCCCATCCAAGTCTTCTCTATCTTTTACTATATAGTATTTTTCTATATGTCCTTGGGTTCCATTTCTGTTTAAGATGGAAACTTTTCCTGTAGTGGTCTTTGTTTCTATCTTGTTAGAACAATTACATG
>VMDO01034616.1:0-16794 GCA_007922755.1 Pedetes capensis
TGTAATACCTTATTTGACCCTTATAAAAGCCCTGGGAAGCGGCCGGGCCTGGTGGCAAGTTCGAGACCAGAGGCAGTCTGTGTAACTTAGCAAGACCCTGTCTCAAAAAGTAAAAAAAAAAAAAAAAAAAAAGGGGGGGGCCTGGGGGTGCAGCTCAGTGGCCCAGCACTTGCAAACCATGCAAGAGCGAGGCCCTGGGTTCAACCCCTAGTACCTCAAAAAATAATTTAAAAATAAAATAAAAAGCCCTGGGAGGGAAGTGCTTCTGGTTTTCATTTTATATCTGGGCTACTTTGAACCTGGTGGTCAGCCTCCAAGACTAGCTCCAATTCCTCCTCACCCGGGCCATCCCCAGACTCCTCTGTAGGGGACTCCATGGCGTGTCGGGCAGTCCTGCCTCCAGAGGCAAACACTGCAAGAGGAGGCTACAGAGGAAGCTGCCCCCCACCAAGCCCCCAATTATCAATGTGACCCAGTAGAGGGGAGCAGCTGATTGCTAGCAGGGAACCTCAGGGACTACAGAGAGAGGTGGGTGGGGGGTGTGAAGCCGCCAGATAGGAAAATCCCTGCACCAACTTGCTCACAGTAAAGAGCTCTGACCAGCATCCTAGCGGGATGCCGCACCGAGCAGCTGTGAGCAATTTCATCAGGAGCTGGCAGAGCTGGCGCTGGAGCGGGCAGGTCCTGCCCAGCCACCAAAGCAAGAGGCGGGGGCAGCCAGAGGCTCAGCTCCTGGGTTGACCAGCTCACACTCACTCACCAGGAGCTCCTCCCAGCAGGTGAAGTCTGAAGGCCTGAGTTCGATGCTGCCATCTAACAGGGGCCCACCCTTGTTCTGCCTCGTGGGCCAAGCTCCTCGCTGGTCCAGGCTGTCTCCTTGGGGATGCGGCCTCCACCCTGGTCCCCCTTCTCCACGCACAGCTGGTCTTGTCTCAAGGGCTGGGACAAGTGGTTCGGATCCTCCCTATCCTTCTGAGCTCCCCCAGTACAGAGTGGCCTCTCAGATCTGCCCTCCAGCACAGAAATGTCCGCAAGGAATGCATGTGGAACAGACGGGATGCTTCCCAGTCTCTGCACAGAATTAAAAAGTGGGTTTCTTACTTGTTAGAGTCACCTGGGCACCAAAGGTGAGGGCAGAGGGTGAAAGAGAGACGAGAAGAGACTGGAAGGTGGAGACACAAGCACTGCCCATGTACTGGTTTTCTTCACACTGAGAAGACAATTGGGGCTGGGATTTAGCTCAGTTGGTAGAGCGCTGCGCTGTAGTCTCTGAGGCCCCGAGTTTGCTTCCCAGCACAGCAAAATGGGAGAAGAATGTGGCAACCCACTCCCAAGGCAATCCTGAAACAGTCAGCCATTGAAAACCCTATGAGGGTCACTATGAGTTGGATACGGACTCGACGGCATCTAACAACAACAACAACAACAAGAAGAAGACAATTAGATGCTTAAAAGCTACCAGAGGCGCTCAGATCACAAACAAATGAAATGAACCAGAGGGACAAGCTCATCAATGGCTTGGTTGGGGTCTGGGAAGCAAGCTTCTCAAGGGCCTAGGGTTCTCCAAGTAAATCATTTGGGTAAGACTCACTTTCTTGGTTCACACAGACTATTCACAAAAGGGATCAAAGCCTTTAGCCAGGCAGCTGGAAGTGGCCAAGTCATCATGCATGAAATAGAGATTGACTGTCAATGATAGATTCAAAACAGACATATGTGATGGGTCCTCGCCTATGTGTTCTAAAGAACTGGTATAGTATTTTCATGTAGAGATGCCACCACCACCACCAGCAGATGCTCCCGTGTGCCTACTCATCCTTAAAAAGCTTGAACCGCCAACCTGGTCCCTCTTAATGGGATTGAGCTCCCTGGCTATGTTTTCTAAGGTTACACGCTGTGAGTCCTGTGGACAGGCAGCCCAGTGACCATCTTCAGAAGAGCTGAAGGCATTAGGCTTGTTCACTGTTATGGCTGGAATGTGTCACCCGAAGTTCATGTGTTGGAAACTCATGGATGGGTTCATGTTGTTATCACGGGACTGGGTTAGTTACTGCAAGAGCGGGCTCATTACAAAAGCAAGCTGGGCTCCTTCTTGCTCGATGTATTTATCTTGCTGTCTTGCCTTTTGGCATTCCGCAAGGGGATGACATGGCACAAAGGCTGTCACCAGATGCCCGCACCATGCTCTTGGACTTCCTAACCTCCAAAGCTGTGAGCCAAACAAATTTCCTCTCTTTATAAATCACCCAGTAAATGGTATTCTGTGACAGCAACACAAATGGAATAGGACATTCATCAATGTTACATCAGTGGGATCCACACAGAGGTGCCCAACAGCTGGTGGCTATCCACAAAGGGTTGAGGATTTGCTGAGATTTCAATTATAGAAAAAAATAGACACAGGAAGAAAAAAAAAAGGAAGAAAAAGAATCCCCCCACTTCTAACTTCTGCTTTTCTATATTTCCCAAGTTTTCTGTAATGGACATCTGAATTTTAATGCATGTTTTACGCAGTTTTGTTTGTTTTGATACAGGGTCTCACCACATAGCCAAGGCTGTCCTGGAACTCCTGATCCTCCTGCCTCTGCCTTCTGCTCTGGGTGGAGCTCTGGGTTCAGAAGGACTCCCCAGCCCTCTGTGTGCACAGAACTCTGCCTGGTGGGGAGCAGGTGTCTGGTATGGCCACAATACATTGATGATGAGTGATGAGTTTTCCACTTTGTCCTAGTCTCCAGTCATCTCTACTGCTTGCCAGCCCAAGGCCAGTAGTGAAACCACTGTCATTATCATTGCCTTCATTCTTCCTTTTTGGTTAGGGATCCTCACCTCACTTCTCTCCCGAGTCTCAAAAGGATGGAAAAGGACAATGACAGGCGACGACATTCATTCCATACGCCCTCCAAGAATTTACCAGTAGTTTTTAAACCTGAGCAGGTGTCGGCAGGGCTGCTGACAGACACACTGTCAGGTCCTGTCCTCCACTGCATCCTGGGATTGAACGTTGCTGTCCCCAAATTTGCATTTCTAAAACCAGCTGCTGTACGATTGGGCACCACACTTTGAGAACCACTGATTTCAAGCCCCCAAAAAGGTCTGTTCTAAAATACCTCTGGATCTAGAAAATTAATCTTAGCACCGAGCATGGTGGCGCACGCCTGTAATGCCAGTGGCTCAGGAGGCCGAGGCGGGAGGATCGCAAGTTCGAGACCAGAGGTAGTCTCTGTACCTTAGCGAGACCCTGTCTCAAAAAGTAAAAAACTGGGCTGGGGGCGCAGCTCAGTGACCCAGCATTTGCAAAGCATGCAGGTGTGAGGCTCTGGGTTCAACCCCCAGTACCAAAAAAAAAAAAAAAAGGAAAAGAAAAGAAAATTAATCTTTAGGAAACTGATAATTTCACTTTCAGAATGGAATAGACTGTTAACACTTTGTTGTTGTTGTTGTTGTTGTTGTTGTTGTTGTTGTTATTGTTGTTGTTGTTCATAAGCATGGCCCTCTTACTTTCCTTCTTTCCCTGGACAGGGTGGCAGGGAATTTTTCATCTTTTCCCTCACCATAAGGAAAAGATCCCAAAAGCAATAATGACTGTGGTTCCACTACTGGCCTTGGGGTGGTGGGCAGTAGAGATGAGTAGAGTGGAGACTAGGACAAAGTGGAAAACTCATCACTCACCATCCGTGTATTGTGGCCATACCAGGCAGCAGGCTTGGTGTTGCCCGGGCTTCATATTTTTGCAAGAGAAGCTAGAAATTTGAACTTTTTTTTTCTGTACTTGAGGGTTGAACCAAGAGCCTCACATATAGTTTGCAAGTGCTCTACCACTGACCTACACCCACAGCACATTTTATTCTTTATCTTGAGATAGGATCTCGCTAAATTAGGCAGGCTGCCTCTGACCTCAAACTTGCTGTCACTGGGATTACAGATGTGAGCCACCACACCTGGCAAAATCTGAATTTTTAATATGAAATGTGCTGATTTTAAGTTATTGGCAACCAACTCAAATGTTTTAAAATGAAACTGTGAAAGAGAGAAATAAGAAAGAAAGAAAGAAAAAGCAAGCAAGCAAGCAAGCAGCAACAGAAAACCTCACAGTTCTGCCCTTGATTCTGCCCACTGGCCACCTGCGTGTGACTACTGGTTTTAGCTGTTGGGTATCTGCAGATATAGTCATTTGAAGAGGAGGTTTCCTAGTTTTAAAGACTCAAATCCCACTCCCCAAGACTGACTGCCAGGGAGAAAAACCACCCCACACCACCCATCCTTTTGGCCAATACTTATTATCAACAGCCAGTGGGTCAGTGAGATGCTACTTTGCAGGGGTTTGGCACACTTTCCGAGGGCTGCAACTGTGTGGCCAGCCCCTTCTCCTCCCAGAACTGTGCTCCCAGGCCTGGTCCTAACCTTCCTAGGAAAAAAACAGGATGAGCTCTCTTGGGCAGAAAGGACCCCGGAAAATCCGTCTTACTTGGCTTCTGGCTACAGTGGTACCCCATCAGCTCATGCGAGGGTTTGCAAGGGGAGGAGGTGTGCAGGGCAGCAAAAACAGGTGAAGAAATAAATGGTGATCAGCCAGGGAGGGAGGCAGACAAGGCAGTGTGGAGGTGACCCACACACGAGGCAGGCGGACAGAAAAGCCAAGGCAGAAGTGAGCTGGGCACGGCAGCCTGGTGCAGGACAGACACCTACCCGCTGGTCTAAAACGAGATGTAACAGTGACACGGGGAGCTGAGATTCACCTGGGGAGAAAGACTGCAGCTGCAGCCAGGCCCCCAGGGGCACAGGACCTGGTGGGAAGGCGGGTTGAATGCGGCCCCTCAGACCTCACGGGTTGGGTAGTGCAGGACTCTGTGCATGGAGACAGGCTAGCTGGGGCCACAGAGCGATGCAGCATTTGCTGCAGAAAACACAGGCGTCTTCTCCCCTGCCCACAGGTCTGCCAGCTGACAGACCCCAAGGCCTGGGAGAAGGGGCTGCCGCCTTCTTGTCCCCAGGTCTCCAGCTTCCCAGCTGGCCAGCTGTGCTCCCACACTGGCCTGTCAAAATGAAGCTGCCGGCCGATGCTCCCCCAGGCAGAGCCTGACCTTCCTCCTCCGAGAGGGGCCAGGTTTCTCTGGAGAGGGAACCCACAACCATGCCCAGAGGGAATTTGGTCTCATTTAGCCACCACTCGAGGCCAACACTTTCCAAATTGAATTTTTCTTTTTTTAAGTCTGATTCGTGGTAAAAAGCACATTTTACTTTATGGCCTAAAATACATACAAAGCAAACGTACCATGTAACCACACTGGCCCTTGCCACACGTGGTGATCTTGAACATTTTGTTTTCCATGCTAGTTGACACTGACTACACAGCCATTGTGTGGCGGACTCAAGGTTCAACACACACTGTTCTCCCAGGTTCAACCTCTTTTTTCTTTTTTCTTTTTCTTTTTGGCGGTACTGGAGGGTTGAACTCAAGGCCTCGCACATACTTTGCAACTTCTCTATCACTGAGCTGCACCTCCAGCTCATGTTATATTTTTTAATTTGAGGCAGGGTCTCGCTAAATTACACAGGCTGCCTCTGGCCTTGAACTTGCGATCCTCCTGCCTCTGCCTCCAGAGTTGCCAGGATTACAGGCATGTGCCACCATGTCCGGCAGGACCCCCTGCTTTAAAGCTGGGCATTGTGGTGCACTCTTATAATCCTGGCACTCAGGAAGTGGAGGCAGGAGGATTGCAAGTTTGAGGCCAGCCTGAGGTACATAATGAATGAGAGGCTACTTCCAAAACAAAAACAAAAACAAAACAACAATGAAACAAAACCAGAGAAGGATCCCTTCCTTTACCTCTATCTCCACAAAACATTTCTATAAAGGATTCCTGCATTGCGCATTAGGCCTGCAGCGGTAGCCCTGTGGCATCCGATCCCGTCAGATCTTGGAAGCTAAGCACGGTCAGGCCTGGTTAGTACCTGGATGGGAGACCACCTGGGAACACCAGAAGCTGTAGGCTTGGGAGAAGGACCTGGTAACCCCCTCCCAAAAATCAATCTGCCATTGAAAACCCTATGAACAGCAGAGAAGCATTGACAATAGTGTTTCCCCTGTTGTACAGAGGGTCACTATGAGTCGGATAGCAACTCGACGGCACCTAAAACAACCACAAACAAATCATTGCACATTTTCCTTAACTCATCCAGGTGGATTCGCAGTCCTTCAATTCTGGGCCTCCCGGACCCTGTAGACCCTATACCAGCCACAGGCACTTAGAGTGTAATCACAAATTTTCTGCTCTTAAGAACAGGGTCCAGAGGCCTGGGGGTGTGCCTCAGTGGTACAACACTTGCCTAGCGTGCACAAGGCCCTGGGTTTCATCCCCAGAACTGCAAAAAAAGGAGGGTAGGGGGCCAGTGCAGTGATGCACACGGGTAGTCCCAGCTACTATTTGGGAGGCCGAGGCAGGAGGGTTGCTTGAGCCTGGGAGTTCTGTACCAGCCTAGGCAACATAGTGAGACACTGGCTCAGACAAAACAAAGCCAAACAAAACAAGAGCCACCAAAGCACGCAGTCCACATATGAATCTAAGACTCTCAGAATACTTGTCGGATGTTCTATGTTACAGAGTAGATGCCTCAATGGGATATTATGACGACCGTACAATGGCGCTGGATTTCACATCACCCCAAGAAGCCCAATCCCAGGAGAAGTGTGTCTTGGCCAACATCCTTTGGTGCCAGTACCACCCTCTCCCAGTGACATAAGACCAGAGCTGTGCCCTGACACTAATGGGATTGCCCTCATGGGCTCATGGGCCATCCTCGGTAAGTCCACACTAGCAGTGACACCAACTCACTGTGGGCTACTGGAAGACATTCAGCACCCTTGGTGCTGCCCAGAGAACTAAAGCCTTGGAAAGTTGGCCAAATTGTCCCACAAGGAGAAAGCTGTTGAATTCATACACATGCAAGTTTTCTAGACTTGAACTTCCAAGCTTTTTCCAGGCGGCTAACTGGCTTCTGGATCCTGTTATATAATCTTGAGTTCATTACATTTTTGCAACTCATGACACCAGAAAGGAACGTCTCCAAATGAGCTTCCCTGTTCGCAGCTCCTTTAACTTATCTGTGTGGTCCCAGACCTTGGTTTCCTGTGCTGCGCTCTCCTTGCCTGGCTGTGTGACCTCTGGAGGAGTGTAACACCTCTCTGTTCTCCCTCTCCTGGAGCCTGAAGGAACCGTACCTGCGGATTCCCAACGATCCTTCCAGGCTTCTCCTAAATGCCACACAGAGCTGATTGGTCCTTACAGGAACTGGCCACATTAGGGAATTAGGAAAAAGCAAAGCCAAAGAGGGGAAGAACCAAACCAGGAAACCGAGGTAAGTCCAGGGAAACCAAGAACAACTCACTGAGCCCATCTCAGACACCTCCCCTGCCCAAGTGCCTTTCTCTTCTTTTCGGAGCCTTGCGTCGTCATGTGACCCAGACCCACTGAAGGCATGAGGAGGGGAGACAAGTCGGGGGAATCGAAGAGTCACCCGAGTCCTTCCAAAGCAAAGCCAAAGTCTAGCCCAGCAAGAAGCTCTCTGAGGAAAGCTTCTCCGTTAGCCTCGAGCATCTGCGCCCAAGATAACCAGCCTGGCCCCAGGTTCCCACTCACCTCAGCCCTGCAGTCGGTCCTCATGCAAATCTGACTTGCTGGTCATTTCCTGCCACTGTCTCCTCACCCGCTGCTTCCCTGTGGCATCAGCTAATTCACTGTGCAAAGCAGCATTTATATATAGAAAGTTGCAACCACGCAGGTTAGCATTAAAATAGAGACTTGATGTTGCTGTGGCAACCAAACAAATGATATTCAGAATGAAAGAGAAGTATTCTGCAATCAAGAAAGCATGTCCACAGCCTTCCAGGACAGCTGGGCCCCTTCCCCCTGAGGGTGGGTGGGACTCATGAACCTCCTCCTCCCCATGAAATCACCCCTCTGCTTTCAGCTCCCTGCACCGGGTCCGCCTAACGCAGTCCGCCTAGCGCCAGCTCCCGCCTGGGGTGGACCTGAGGCCAAGACACTGAGGGAATGTGATGATGCTGTCGATTTGCAAAGGCTCTGTTCCTCTGGTACCCTGGGGGAGCAACCTGTGGCCCCAGAGATATTACTGAGAATGCTTCTGGAAACCAAGGTGGCTTCTGCCACTGCCTGCCATAAAGAATCAAGAGGAAGCCGGGCGCGGTGGCGCATGCCTGTAATCCCAGCGGCTCAGGAGGCAGAGGTGGGAGGATCGCAAGTTCAAGACCAGAGGCAGTCTGTGTAATTTAGCAAGACCCTGTCTCAAAAAGTAAAAAAAAAAAAAAAAAAAAAAAAAAAAAAGAGTCAAGAGGCCACCAGTCATCTGAGTGACATCTGATACCTCTCTGAGCCTCAAACTTAAAACAAGTAGAGGTGAGGGTTGGGAGAAGAAGCCTAGTTCCTTCAATCTCTATGACACCAGGGTGTGCCTCTTCCCCTCTGGTTTTTGTTTTTGTTTTTGTTTTGTTTTGTTTTTATCTTCTTCTTGGATATTCCTGAAGCCCCCAGTGCAGCAGAGAAGCTGCTGGTTACTAAATCCAGCATGTAGGACAATCCTCAGTGGCTTTCTTTCAGCACAGTCACCACTGAGAATGTTCGCAATCTCCAGGTCAGGAGGTATGGATTCTAGTCTTCAAGGAGCCACCAAGAGATTGGGATCTTGGACAAATCTCTGAGCCTTTCTAGGACTCATTAATATATTTTGAAATTGAGTGTGGTCTACAATGACTTCAATGGAAAAGACTGACAATACCAAGTGCCCGCAAGGAGGCAGAGCAACATGGACTCCGTATATGTTGCCAGTGGGAATATGAAATGGCTCAGCCATTCTGGAAGGAGGGAGGCAATTTCTCATCAGGTGAAATGTACACTTGCCCTACAGCCCAGCAATCCCACCACTAGGTGTTTACCCATGGGAAATGAGAATGTAGGCCCACGTAAAATCTCATCCATGAATCCTCAGAGCAGCTGCTATAGTTCAGATCTTAAATATCCTACAAAGGCCCAATCCCACCTATCTGTCAGCTTGTCATGCTGTGGGGGCTTGCATGTTGCTATGATGCTGAAACCTGTGTCACTGGTATTTCAGATACCATCAGGGCCACCTATGATGGACAGGTTTCATCTGAGCTTCCAGACTAAGACAGACTAGGGAGAACGACATCGCAGCTTACTCCCAAAACAACTGAAACATTGAAAACACTATGAGTAGCACAGAAAGACTGTCAGATACAGTGCTGGGAAATGAGCCCCCTAGGCTGGAAGGCATTCAAAAGACAACCGGGGAAGAGTTGCCTCCTCAAAGTAGAGTGGACCTTAATGACAGGAATGGAGTAAAGCCCTTGGGACCTCCTTCGGCTGGTGTGGCATGACACAAAATGAGACGAAACAGTGGCTGTAACAATGGACTCAAGCATCAAAAGATTGTGTGCATGGCACAGTGTTGAGAAGCGTTTTGTTCTGCTGTACAGAGAGCTGCTATGAGTTGGATCCGACTCAATGGCACCTAACAACCAAGGCCCAAGGTGGGGACTTGGTCCCCAGTCCATGGTGGAAAATTAAGAGATGGGTCCAGTGACAGGTCCCTGGGAGTGTGTCCTTGAAGAGGATGGTGGGACCCAGGCCCTCTTCCTCCTCTCTTTTCTGCAGCCCACCCTTGAGGAAAGCTCTGCTACTCACTCCCACCACAACGCTGCCTCACAACAGGCCCAGAAGCAACAGGGCTATCTGACATGGCCCAAACTGTGAACCAAAATAACCTCTCTCTCTAGTGACTGGCTCATTCGGGCATTTGTTATAGGATCAGAAAGTTGCCTAGCACAGCAGCTTTTTTCATAATAACTCTCACCTGGACTCCATCCACAAGAGGACCATCAGGGAAGGAGAGCGAACAGTGGAATAGCCACACAGTGGAATACTGATTACCCATACCACGGAATGACCCACTGACCGTACACCGCTTGAATCAATCTCAATGGTACTATATGGTGGGATTACACACTGGGCTGGGAGGCAGCTCACGGTAGAGCCCTGGTCTCGCATGCACAATATTACACACTGCAGGATTCCATTCGTGTGACATTCTCAGGAGACAAAACCAGGGGTGAGGGTGGGGGTGGGGAGGTGCGACTGCGAAGAGAAAGCATAAGGGACGTTTGGGGGGTGACGGAACTTCTGCATCCAGGCTGCGGGGGTGGCTACATGAATGTGCTAAAATTCATAGAGCTCTATGCCAGAAAAAGTCAATTTTACTGTATGACAACTGAAAAAATAAATGTTACTTTCACTTCGGGGGAAAAAAGAATCAGAGATGATAACACTCAGGAGTATTCAGATCACACAAGGGGCCCTCGCAGACAGCCAGGCAGGTCCTGAGGATTACGTCTTACTGAAATCATTTTCAATTGTAAAGATCCTGCTCTTGCTCTGGCCTGGATTCTCTAAGTGTGGTGGAGCAGCAGCAGCAGCACAGCATCATTTGGGAATTTGTTAGCAAGGACAGACTATGGCCCCCACCTCAGACCTCGTGAAACAGAAACCTGGGGCGGCCCCTGTGTTCCCAGAAGCCTCTGGGCGAGTGATCTGAATGCAGGCTGAAGTCTGGGAAGCACAGACCTCGACACATAGCTACAGCCAACCAGACCAGGCTCTCACAGGAGGGTCTGGCCTGTGTCCCCCCCAACAGAAAAAAACCATGGGCACAGGCCAGATCTCTCTCCATATCCCACTTGCTGCCTCTTTCTTTTTGGTATCTCCCCCCCACTGTGCCTTTTGTTGTTGTTATTAGGTGCCCTGGAGTCAGATCCAACTCATAGTGACCCTGTGTACAACAGAACGAAACAGTCCCCGACACTGTGCCATGCCTGGCACTATGTCAGGGCTTCTCTGCTGTTCATAGGGCTTTCAGGGGCTCTTTTGGGACTGTTTTGGGAGTGGGCTACCACATCCTCCTCCCCTTTTTCTGGTACTGGGGATCGAACCCAGGGCCTCAGAGAGTGCAGAGCAGCACTCTACCAACCGAGCTAAACCCCAGATCCTCGTGCCATTAGTGAACACCAAACGTGGCAAGCAGCTGGCCTGCAGGGTAACAGCCCAAGGCAGCAGGTGACCCGGAAGCAGCTGAAACCGAGAATGCTTGTGACCTACGCTGAGGACCAGAAGCGAGCCCCAGGCTGTACAAACCTGCTGTCGGTTCTGCAAACTCCTCTCCCATCTGACCCAGCCTGGTCACCTGGGCCAGGACCAGAAAGAACTGACTGTACCTGTCGGCTTCCCTCTCTCAACTCCTGGCACAGTTCTTGAATCAAACATGAACCTCATGGTCGCCCCCTGAACCCTGGAAGATCACAACTCCCTAACTTCCCAGAACAACAACTTCAAAGATCCTTTGCGTGGTGGCTGGCTCCAGAACCACACAGAGATGATGGATTACAAGGCAGAAATCAGAACCATATGGATTTCATGTTCAGCAAAATAAACAGAATTACAGCACCAGGGCTGGGCCCAAGAAACCAGAAGGCTGTGTATCTGGCCCAGAGCCCGGGCTTGGTGGACTCCAGCATGGCTTCCCCCACCCCATCACAGTCCCTGTTCTCCACTCATGACTCCCACAAACAGTGCCGGGGGCACCCGGCTGCTGTCCGCCCCTCCTTGCTGAGCTCTGGACTAGCAATCCTGCTGCGGCTGACATTCTAGTGTTTTATTGAGCTTTTTATATTCTCTTTCATGGTGTAGTTGAAGGCAGTTTGGCTGCTTCTCTAGTTTCATCCAAAGACGCGCAAGCGCCAACAGGAATACTTCGCTGTGAACCACAGTGTGGCCGTTCCAGGAGCCCCTGGGGGTGTGGGGAGCTGGAGGAGCAGCTGGAGCACCCACCCTCTTTCCTCCTACGAGTTCCTTCCACCCAGAGCGAGCCAAGCTGGGGCACCCACTCCCAGCTCACGCTCCTCACGGAACACAGGGAACTCCTTCCTCTCTGTTTCCAGGGAACCAATATGGCGCTCTACATAGCCAGTATGTAGGACTCAAGGGCAGTTTTGTCCCCCAGGGGACATGTGGCATTGATTGGAGACATTTCCTACTGGTCACAATGGGGGTGAGAGAGGCTGGATGACTGGATTGCTTCCCTGTGGCTGCTGTTAGAAACCCAGTGGCTTAGGGTAACACCCATCCTGAGTGCTCTGCAGTTCATAAGTGGGTCCTCCAGGGCTGAATTCAAAGGGCTAGCCGGGCTGTGATCCTCCTGGAAGTTCCAGAAAAAGTCTGTTTTCATGTTGTTTCCAGCTACTAGAGGCTGCCCACATGCCTTGGCATGAGGCTGTTCTGCCATCCTCAAAGGCAGCCATGGCAGGTCACGCCCTCTTCACTCTGCCATCCTGCTGGTTCTTCTCCCTCTCCCACTTTCAACTAGGACCCTAGTGATTACATTGGGGTCACCTGGATAACCCAGGACACTTTCTCAGCTCAATGTCAGCTTGTTTTGCAGCTTTAATTCCATCTGTAACAGAATACACTCACAGGCTCCAAGGATTAGCACATGGGCATCATTTTTGGCAGAGGAGGTTGGGGGTGTCATCATGGTGCCTGCCACAGGGGGCTACTAGTATCTCCTGAGTAAAGGCCAGAGATGCTGCTGGACATCCTACAGTGTGGCTGGGTGCAGTGGTGCTCACTTGTAATCCCAGCACATGAGAGGCTGAGGCAGGAGGCTTGTGAGTTTGAGGCCAGCGTGAGCTACAAAGCGAGATCCTGTGTCAGAAAAAAATCAAAACGAAATAAAGCACACATCCTACAATGCACAGGGCTATCCGCCCACAACAAACAATGATCCAGCCCCAGATGTCAATAGCGCCAAGGCTTAGAAGCCCTGGGACAGCTGAACACTGACTGGGTCCTCGTTGGTTCCCTGTGACCCAGGCTCAACCTCATTTCCACAGAGAGCTCTCCCTTGGGACTTTTAGAGATCACTGATCCACTGATCAGATTTAGGGATGCTCTGATCCACGACAAAGGAGGAACATCTATCATCCTATGAAGTGTTTTGAAGTAGATTCTGTAACTGATCAGGGTATTACTTGCTCTTCAAATGATTCTCTACTGACTTATGGAAAATCTAAATGTTTTGTTTGATTTATTTATTTATTTATTTATTTATTTATTTATTTTTAAGACGGTCTCGCTACAAAGCTCAAGCTGGCTTGGAACTCAAGATCCTCCTGCTTCAGCTGCTCTAGTGCAGGGATTATCAGTATGTACCACCACATCCTGCATAGAACTATTTCTGATGTAAATTTTATTTTATTATTTAATTTGCATACAGTATGGGTTTCATGATGGGATTTTTATACAATTGTATCATGTATTTTGCACTTGTTCTCTCCCTCAATACTCCATATGTTGCTCCCCTCCCCCTCCCATTAGTCCTCTCCCTGCTTCAGATACATCCTCTTGTATTTTCCATTCTTAGATGCACACACACACACACACACACACACACACACATAAATACCCTGTGCCTCTCTCCATGTATCTGTCAGTTTAAGTGGGGGCTTCAGTGTTGCTGTGATGTGGAAAGCTATGCCACCGGTATTTCAGATACCAGCAGGGTCCCCATGGTGGACAGGTTTCAGTTGAGCTTCCAGACTAAGGCAGACTAGGCAGAAGGACCCAGCAGCCTGCTCCCAAAATAATTAGCCATTGAAAATGCTGTGAATAGCAGAGTAACACCATCAAATAAAGTGCCAGAAAATAAGCTCCCACAGGCTGGAAGACATTCAAGAAACAACTGGGGAAGAGTTACCGCCTCACAATAGAGTCGACCTTAATGACGGGAATGGAGTAAAGCCCCTGGAACCTCCTTTGTCTGTTATTGTTGTTGTTAGGTGTCATGGAATTGGGTCCAACTCATAGTGACCCTCATAGGGTTTTCAATGTCTGGGGTTTTTTTTTTATTTTTTTTTTCCGAGACTACTTCGGGAGTGGATTGCCACGTCCACCTCCCATTTTTTTGTTTTTCTTGTGGCACTGGGGATAAGATGAAACACAGTGGCTGCAGCAAAGGCTCAAACATAAAAAGATTGTGTACACAGCTCAATGTTGGGTAGTGTTTTGTTCTGTTGTACATAGGGTCACTATGAGTCTGATCTCACTTGATGGCGCCCAACAACAAAAAAAAACATATCCTTTTTAAGGTAGATCTAGCTTACATATATGAGTGAAAACATGCTGTATCTGTCTTTCTGAGTCTGGCTTTTTCACTTAAAATGATGATTTCCAGTTTATCCATTTTCTTACAAAAACATAATTTCATTCTTATGGTTGTGTAATATTTGTATATATGTATGCCATTGTGTGTATGTATATATGTATATATATATTTTTTTTTCCAGTTCATTTATCTGTTGATAGACATCTGAAAGGATTCCACACTTTTGCAATTGTGAATAACACTGCAGTGAATATGGAACTGCAGGTATTATGGTATTATGACTTAGATTCTTTAAGGTATATACGTGGGAGTGGTATAGTTGGATCATATGGTAGGTCTACTTTTAGTTTTCTGAGGAATCATCATACTGATTTCCATAATGGCTATACTAGTTACAGTCCCACCAGCAGTGTTTAAGGGTTCTTCTTCCCCAGCATCTTCACCAGCATCTGTTGTTTGTTTCGTTGATGCTAGCCATTTTGATTGGGTTGAGATGGAATCTCAGAATAGTTTTGATTTGCATTTCCCTGGTGGCTAAGGATTTTGAGCATTTTTTCATATATTTATTGCTTATTTACATCTCTGCTTTTGACAACTCTCTCAGATCAGTTCCATTGCCCACTTATTCACTGGATTATTTGTTTTTTTTTTTTTTTTTTGGTGTTTAATTTTTTGAGTTCTTTATATATCTTAGGTATTAATCCCCAATCAGTTTTATAGTTGGCAAAAATATTTTGCCATTCTGTGGGCTCTCTCTTTACGCTATTGTTTCTTTTGCTGTGCAGACACTTTTTAATTTCATGCAATCCCATTTGTCAATTCTTGGCACTATATCCTAGGCTACTGGAGTCCTTTTAAGAAAGTATTTGCTTATCCCTACATGTTGAAGTGTGTTCCCTACAGTTTTTTCTAGTAGTTTCAAAGTTTCCAGTTTTAAATTAAGACTTTTGATCCACTTTGAATTTATTTTTGTACAAGGTGAAAGATAGGGACCTAATTTCATTCTCCTACATGTGGATATCCAGTTTTTCCAGCACCATTTGTTGAAGATGCCATTCTTTTCTCCAATGTACATTTTTAGCATCTTTGCAAAAATCAGGTGGCTATAACTACGTGGATTTATCTGTGCGTCCTCTATTTGATTCAATTGATCTTCGTGTCTGTTTCTGTGCCAGTACCAAGCTGTTTTTGTTACTATGGCCCTATAATATAATTTGATGTCAGGTATTGTGATGCCTCCTGCATTGCTCTTTCTGCTCAGGATTGCTTTGGCTATTTGGGATCTTTTGTACTTCCATATGAATTTAAGGATTTTTTTTTTTCTATTTCTATGAAGCATATCATTGGAATTCTGATGGGAATTGCATTGAATCTTTAGGTCACTTTTGGCATTTTAGTAATTTTCACAATATTAATTCTTCTGATCCACAGCAAGGGAGATCTTTCCGTCTTCTAGTGTCTTCAATTTCTTTCTTTAGTGTTTTGAAGTTTTCATTGCAGAGGCTTTTCAGTCCCTTGACCAGGTTTATCCCTAGTATTTTTTTGAGGCTATTGTGAAAGGGACTGTTGTTTTGATTTCTTTCTCACCCTGTTTGTTATTAATATATAGAAAAGCTAACTGTTTTTTGAATATTGTATTTTAAATTTTGTATCCTGCTACTTTGCTGAAGGTAGTTATCATCTAAGAGTTTCCTGGTAGAGTCTTTAGGATCTTTTAAGTATAGGATCATGTCACCTGCAAATAGGAATAGTTTGATTTCTTTGTTCTTTATTTGTATCCTTCTCATTTGTTTCCCTTGCCTTATTGCTCTGGCTAAAATTTCAATCACTATATTGAATAAGAGCAGAGAGAGCAGACACCTGTGCCTCATTTCTGATTTTAGATGGAATGATTTCTGGTTTTCCCCATTTAGTATGACATTGGCTATAGGTTTGTCATATATTACCCTTTATGATGTTGTAGTTTGTTCCTTCTATTCCTAGTTTCTTCAGGAATTTTTATCAGCCTCTAGGAGCCACACAAAACCAGAGGACATTGATCACTTAAATCCATGTGAATAACATCAAATAGCATAGTTATTTCTGCTTTGCTGGTGGGATACTTTTTAGTCTCTGAAATCCCTGAACCAGCCAGCTGGAGTTGCTCCCATCCCCATGCTCTCTCTTCCTTTTTTCTCTCCCCAAATTGTGCCTAGTCCCCCATAGCTGATACTAATTTCTAATGAACCTGAAGCTCTCAGCCACCTCACCAAATGCCCTCTGGCCCCCAGGATCCTGTAGGTAACCAGGGGAGACCTATGGTAGATAGCGAAGCCTGGTAGACAGGGAAGGGCAGGGTGCCCAGGAGGCCTATCCCCCTGCATAGGCATCAGCGGGTGCACAGAAAGGCGTTCCCCCAGCAAAGACAAACCCTGCCTCTGCCCCATGCTCCCACCACTGGCTGGGTTTCCCGGAGTAGGTCAAGAAAGGGCAGCACAGGGTGACTATTGGTTTTCCAGGGTCTTCCCTAAAGGAATAGCCAGGCAGGGTTGCTAACACCATTTCCTT
>VMDO01034617.1:0-16810 GCA_007922755.1 Pedetes capensis
AAAAAAAAAAAAAAAAAAAAAAAAAAAAAAGAAAAAAAGAGGGTCCTGGGGTGCAGCGTGGTGGTCCAGCACCTACCAGACAAGCAGGCACAGAACCCTGAATTCAAACACCCATAGAAAAAAATTATAATAATAATAAATTAAAAATAAAATAAAAATTAAAAGAAGTAAAATGAAAAGAAAAGAAAAAAATAGAATAAAATATAAAATAAAATAAAATTCCAGACCTCACGCATAGACGTTCCCACATACATATAAAAACTCTTGTAGTCAGGTGCAGTGATGGACACCTGGAATCCCAGTGGCTTGGGGTATGGGTGCAGGAGGGTTGCAAGCCCAAGATCTGTGCAGCCCAGCAAGAGCCTGTCTCAAAAAGCAAAAAATATACAGGCTGGGGCCACAGAGTGTCAGTACAGCGTCCACAAAGGAAGCAGGCTCAAGACCGTGGGTTAACCCCTGTTAACAGAAGAAACATATTTTCTTGGAGGTGGAGTCTGAACTGATTATACCCAGTTCGACCAGGTGGAGTCAATAATGCAGGGTACAATGCTCCCAACAGAGCTCAGGGTGGCAGTATTTCCACACAATCCACAGTAACCGTCAGTGTTATTGGGTCCATATAGCCAAACTCTTCATAATAACCTGGATTTAATTGGGGCCCCGAGTGCCCAAAGAAACTGTTCCACGAAATATTCTGTGACTATTGTATTATTCGAGAGGCAGTGGAACCTGTGGGGTCTTCCCTGGAGTTCTCCCTGTCCCACACAGATTGGGCACCAATTCCCCAAATCAGAGATTTCCTCCCCAAAACCTACAGCATGGGGGGAATATGGCTGCTATCATGGAGTTTTTATTGCAGGGTTTTCCGCCCACTTGGGAGAACCATATCCTCTTGTGGGCGGGATGCTCTCCTGCCAACCCAGAGGGAATCTGAAACAGATTTTGTCGTGTGCTGCGATCGCGCTCGGAACTGCTCTTCCTGTGGCCAACTGTGGCGCTAGTTGTTGTTGTTGTTAGGTGCCGTCGAGTCGGTATCTGACTCATAGCGACCCTATGTACAACAGGGGATACACTATTGTCAGTGCTTCTCTGCTGTTCATAGGGTTTTCAATGGCAGATTGATTTTTGGGAGGGGGTTGCCAGGTCCTTCTCCCAAGGCTCTGCCGAAATGGAGCTCTCCATCCGTGTGGGGCTCAGTCGCCTCCACAAACCCCAGATTTCTCCACAGTACAGTGGGGTGATTTGGGCTCACCTCTGGTGTGTCTGGGATCTGGGTATATGTGTGGCCATATTTCAGTGGAGTTCGCGACCGTAGACCTGACCCGCTGCAACAGGAGGGAGGGAGCCGAGTCTCAGCTCTAGACGCGGATCGCTGGCACTGGCTTCCCCGTTCGCTCCTCGGCCGCTATGGATGGCGTCCGTGTGCCCCCTCAAGCTGACTCACTTAGGATCTGCAGTCTGTGTCCCGCAGGCATGGTGAGAGTGTGCTGCCAAGGTTGCACTCTGTGTTGGGTCCAGGCGCAAGGTCCCCTCCAAGTCTCTGGGATTCTATCCGCCATCTGTGTGATGGCAAAATGGTGGCAGTCCCGCTGCTGGCCACTGTGTAGCTCCTCTGAAGCGTAATCCTTGATTTCAGTGTATGCCTAGTTTCATTCTCTATCTCTCAAACTAAATTATCACTGTTTCTATCTATTCAATTTGAGTTTTAAACCCCTAATTGAGGCTTCCCATTGCTCTGGAACAGAAGGCGTGTGTTATCTGTCTGCCATCTTGACTCCCACTCCATTCTTTTGATTTCTTGACTACTGCTTCCACAGGCATTGAGTGTAGAACCAAGTAAACCAAAATTATGGACAACCTCAATCTTTTCTCCATTTATCATGAAGGTGCATACTGACCCCAAGGTAAGAATTTTTATTTTGTTGATGTTGAGTTGGAATCCATACTAAAGGCTATATTCTTTGATATTCATCAGTAAATATTTCACTCTCTCTTCACTCTCAGCAAGCACAGTTGTGTCATCTGCATAATGTAGGTTGTTAATGAGTCTTCCTCCAATCCAGATGCTGCGTTCTTCTTCACAAAACCCAGCTTCTCAGCATGTAAAGTAAAAAGATATGGTGAAAGGACTGAACCCCGATACACACCTTTCTCAACTTTGAAACAGGCAGTGTTTTCTTGTTCTGTCCTAATGATAGCCTCCATGTCTATGTACAGATTCCTCATAAGTACAAGTAGGTGCTCTGATATTCCAGTTCTTTAAGGGTTATACCTTATCACTTATGATCCATATAGTCAAATGCCTTTGCATAGTCAATAAAACATAGATAGACATCTTTTTGATATTCTCTACTTTTGGCTAAGATCCTCTGACATCCCCCATCAATGATGTCTCTGGTTCCATGCCCTCTTCTGAATCCAGCTTGATTTTCCAGTGGTTTCTTGTCTATATACTGCTGTCATCACTTTTGAATGATCTTTAGTAAAATTTTGCTTGCATGTGATTATAATCATATCATTTGATAATTTCCACATTCAGTTGTATCCCTTTTCTTGGGAATAGGCACAAACATGGATCTCTTCCAGTCAGGTGGCCAAGTAGCTGTTTTCCAAATCTCTTGACATAAACATGTTAGCACCTATAGTGCTGCATCTGTTGTTGAAAAATCTCTATTGGTATTCCATCAATTCCTGGAGCCTTGTGTTTCACCACACATCTGTCAGTTTGCTGTACTGTGGGGGCTTGTGTGTTGCTATGAGGCTTAAAGCTATGCCACTGGTACCTTAGATACCAAAAGGGTCACTCATAGTGGATAGATTTCAGCTGAACTTCCAGACTAAGACAGACTATGGCAGAGGACTTGGCAACCCACACCCGAATCAGCTACCCATTGAAAACTCTATGAATAGCAGAGATACACGGTCACGTATAGTGCTGGAAAATGAGCCCCCCCCCGCCCCAGGTTGGAAGCCAGTCAAAAGTCTACTAAGGAAGAGTTGCCCCCTCAAAGTAGAGTTGGCCTTAATGACAAAAATGAAGAAAGTCCCAGGGACCTCCAGTTGATGACAGGGATGACTCAAAATGAGGAGAAACAACTGTAAACAACCACAAATAATTAGAACTTGGAATATAGGTGGAAGAGAAATGGAGTGCATAAACATTGATATTTTAGGCATCAGTGAGCTAAAATTGACTGATATGGGCCATTTTGAGTCAGAAAATCATATGGTCTACTAAGCTGGGAATGACAAATTAAAGAGAAATGGAGTTTCATTCAACATCAAAAAAGACTTTTGAAATCTCTCATGAAATACAATGCAATCAGTGATAAATTAAAAAAATATATAATACACCCTCCCCCATATGTCTGTCACTGTATTATGCTGTGTGAGTCTGTGTATTCCTGTGACACTGAAAGCTATTCCACTGCTATTTCAGAATCCATGCATGGTAGATATATTTCAATTGAGTGGACATATCAAGACAGAGTAGAGGGAAGTGCCCAGCAGTCCACTTCTGAAGCAATTAGCTATTGAAAACTGTATGAGTAGAAGAGAAACACTGTCAAAAATAATGTTGGAAAATGAGGCCCCAGGCTGGAAGGCATTCAAAAATATGAATAGCAAAGAGTTGCATGCTTAAAGTAGGGTCAATTTTAATGATGGGAATGAACTAAATCTTGATGGACTTCCATTTGCTGATGTGGCAAAACTTCAAGTAATATTAATACACCAAAAAATTAAATATTTGGAATCAACCTAATGAAAGACCCTAAAGACCTCTACAAGGAAAACTTTAAAACATTAAAGGAAGAAATAGAAAAAGATACTAGAAGTTGGAAGGACCTTCCTTGCTCATGGATTGGAAGAATTAATATTGTGCCAATGGCTATGCTGCCAAAAGGAATTTATAGATTTCATACAATTCCCATCAAAATTCCAATAACAATTCCAGTTGCCAAGTATTTGCAGAAGTAGGAAAACAATCCTAAAATTCTTATGGAAGCACAAAGACTGTGTATAGCCAAAACAATCCTAAACGTCAAAAACAGTGCATGAAGTATCTCAACATCTGACTTCTAATGATACTATGGGACCATAGTGGAAGAAAAAGTTTATGCTGGCACAAAAATAAGCATGAAGTCTCAGTGATACATCCACGTAACTACAGCCAATTAATTTTAGACAAAGGTGCTAAGAATGTTCAATGGAGAAAATATAGCCTCTTCAACAAATGGTGCAGGGTAAGTTGGAAATCCATTTTTAGAAAACTGAAAATAGACCCACATCTCTCAATCTGTAAGAGAGTCAACTTAAAATGGACAGTACCTCAACATAAAACTAAAAACCTTAAAACAACTCAAAGAAAAGAGTGGGAATATGCTCCAACATATAGGTAGAGATTTATATTTCCTAAACAAGATTCCAATTGTCCAGGAAACTCCATGAAGACTCATTGAATGGGATTACATGAAACTAAGAAGCTTCTGTACAGTAAAGGAAACAATTGAAAGACTGAAGGGAGAGCCCACAGAATGGGGGGAAATTCTTTGTATCCTGTGCATCTGACAGAAGACTAGTTGCTAGAATATACAAAGAACTTAACAAATCAAACACCAAGATAAAAATAACCCAATAAATAAGTGGGCAATGGAACTGAACAGTTCTCAAATGATGCAATATGGATGACAAATAATAGCATGAAAAAATGCTCAATATCCCTAGCCATTAGGGAAATGGAAATCAAAACAACACTGAGATTCCATTTCACTCCAGTAAGAATGGGCAGGATTATCTTGAAACTATTACTACTAACAAAAATTTCTGTATATTTTTCTTGGTACACAAGTGCAAACTTTTCTTTAGAGTACATACCTTTGAGTACAATTGCTGGGTTATAGAGTATGCTTATAGTAGCTTTATTGTTATTGTTGTTAGGTGTCTGTTGAGTCAGAACAGACTGATAAATACCCTCAAAGAATTTTCAATAGCTGATTGTTTTGGGATTGCTTCAGAAGTGGATGCCACATTCTTCTTCTATTTTGGTGGTGCTGGAGATTGAACCCAGGTCCTCTGAGAGTGTGCAGCAGTGTTCTACCAATTGAACTGGACTCTAGTCCATTTAGCTTTATTAGAGAATGTAAAATCATTCATCTTTATTATAGCATGTGTAATTAGTTTCCAGAGTGGTCATAAAATTTATATTTCTCATCAGAGGTGTATGGTAGTTCCTGTTGCTCCTCACTCTTGCCAAAATAGAAACCATAATAGGCAAGATTAACAAAACAAATAATAAGAAATGCTGGCCAGGATGTGGAGAAAAAGAAACCCTTTTAAACTGCTTGTAGGACTGTAAATGAGCTCAACCACTTTGGAAATCAATATGGAGTTACTTTAGAAAATTAAGAATAGAACTCCCATATGTTTGGCCCACTATATTCCTCCTGGAATGTACCCAAAAAAGATAAGTCATCATAACTTAGGTTTACTTGCATTTCCATACTTAGGTCAGCACTCTTCACAGTCACAAGGGTATGGAATCAATCAAGATGCTCATCAACAGAGGAGTGGGCTGAAAATTGTGTTGTACATATATGCACAATTGATTACTTGGTAATAAAGAAGAAAGAAATTATAACATTTGCAAAAGAAATGGATATAACTGGAGAATATCATCTTAAGTGAATTAACCCATTCCTCAAAAGTAAATACCATACACCCATGTATGGTATTTTACATTTTAGATTCATGTGTTTAAGTGCAAATGTTGTTATTGTTAGGTGCCACTGAGTTGGGCCCAACTCATAGCAAGAAACCCTATGTACAACAGAAAAAACACACCCTGATGCTGTTCCATCCCCCAGCACTATGTCAGTACTTCCCAGCTTCTCATTGGTTTTTCAATGGGTGTTTGTTTTCAGGATTGCTTCCGGAGTGGGCTGTCACATTCTTTTGACATTTTCTAGTGCTAGGGAGTGAATCTATTGGACTCAGAGAGCACAAAGAAACACTCTATCAACGAAGCTAAACCACAGTTCCATGCATAAAATGCTTTAGTTAAAATTCTAGAAGACTGTCTTTAGTTACAAATGTAGATGGCTTTAGGTTCAAGTAGCACAAATTACCGTTCAGCCCAAATGTGATTTCCACACACATTCCTATAGTAAAGGGCAGTTCTCAAGGAAGTTTAAGTGATTTGTTCTTTTTCCTGATGTTTACAAGATAGCCTTGCAAATTTTAGATTGAATTATTCCTTTTTAGGGTGACTACATCTTGTCATATACCCAGCCTCCATGGGATGATCCCCTAGTCTCACCCTTCCAAGTACTTGGTTTACAGGTATTTGCCACAAACTGGCTTAAATTATTGCTTCTTTGTGAAAATATTTGGATGATCATTTAAACAGCATCTATGAGCACATGGGAAGCAAAGGAAACGCTTTTTGAAACATTCAGTCATTTTTGAAATGACTTGGCTTGTTTTAATAAAAAATCACAAATGTATAGCTTAAAATAACATATTTATCTTTTTTTTTTGTCTTTCTCAAACATAGGGATTGAAATCATGACTTCATCTGATTCATGCGCTTTTTGAGACTCTGGAGAGACTCTGTCCCTATCCACAGCTACTCATGATCACCATCCATCTTGGTACTATTTGAATTGCACTTGTATTCATTCCTGTATCTTCCACTACCAACAAATGTTGTTTCTATTTTCTTATAAACACACCCTATAAAATGGATTGGGGCTTGGCCTAATGACCTTATCTTAACATAGCCACATAAGCAAAAGCCCATTTCCAGATAAGGTCACATTCACAAGTATAAGAGTCATGCCTGCCAATATACATTTTGGAGAGAAGTAATTCCATCTATAGAAATAGTCTGGCCCCAAGTTAGAAAAGATATGTTTGGATGTGGAAGGTCATCAATTTATGTGATGGTTTTGGAATGTAGAAACTCTGGCCAATAATTGCAAAATGTATTAAGTAATGTCCATAGTTTAATGATGAGGATCAAAGATCTCAACTTTCAATATGGACTATGCCTCAAAATCAGCAAAATAAAAATCTTTACAAATGGGTCAGTATGCAACCTCATGACAAATAGAGAAAAGATCGAGGTGGTCCACAATTTTGCTTTTCTTGCTTCTACAATCAACAACCGTGGAAGCAGCAGTCAAGACATCAAAAGACACATTGCATTGGGAAAAGCTGTGGCAAAAGATCTCTTTAAGGAATTGAAAAGTAAAGAGATCACATCAAAGGTGAAGGTGCACCTGACTTATGCCATGTGATTTTTAGTCACATGATATGGTTGTGAAAACTGGAGATTGAACAAGGGTGATAGGAGAAGAATTGATGCTTTTGAATTATGGTGCTGGAGATGACTTTTTGATATACCATAGACTGCCATAAGAACCAACAGATCTGTCCTAGAAGAAGTGCCACCAGAGTGCTCCTTGGAAGCAAGGATGACTAGTCTGCGTCTTACATATTTTGGACATGTTGTCAGGAAGGACCAATCTCTGGAGACTGACATCATGCTTGGGGAGTGGCAGGTCAAGAAAAAAGGAAGACCCTCAACTAGATGGATTGACACAGTGTCTGCAACAATGGGCTTAAACATAAGTAAGATGGTGTGCCTGGCCCAGAATGGGGGAGTGTTTTTTCTGCTGTAGGAGGGTCACTATGACTTGGATTTCACTCAACAGCACTTAATAACAACAATAGTTTACATTAGTGTTCACTTTTTGTGTTGTATATTACTTGGGTTTTTACAAATGTAAAATAACCTGTAGCCACCATTATAGTGTCACACAGAATTCACTTAGTGCTTTGAATCTCCTGAGCTGTAGGGCTGTGAATGTCTGTGTGACATTTTTCTCAACATTTTGAATGGTAGGAAATAGGCTTTGCTCATATTTTTCTCCTTTGCTTTTGGGTGAGAAAAGAGAAGGCTTTCCCACATAGCTCTATGTTCTCTTATGAAAAGAATTAATGGAGGATCCTAAGTGTGTAGGTGTTGAATTTGGTCATTGCAATACATAATATACAATATACAATATGGGTTTACTATACTTAGAAGAACTGAATGGTGGGGGGGGGGTCAAATTTTATAACTCAGAAATGCAACTTTATTTCTTTACTGATCTTGAGTTATTGATTTGCAGTTTCTGAATACATTGCTATTATTGGTTCTCCAAGCAGTGGGAAACATATGGCTGTGAGTGCTTCAGAAAGTATGACTTCTATTCAAGTACAGATGGCCAATACAAAGAATGTCCTAGCTACCATGAATCATGGATATGTCTCAATGGACTTATCTATCTTGGACTTTGGAAGGCCTGATGCCTAATGCTTTTGGCTGAGTTTAAGCCATCACACCATTTCAGTAAACATCTTACATTGAATCCTTTGGTGAAATCCATTTGCATCAGCCCAAATGACATACATGCAAATGATTATAGACAGAGGCTTGGAAGCAAATCTCCTGAAGAGGAGGCAGTCCCTGGGGCCTTGGTGAGTGCAGACTTGGGTGAGTTCATGCTGCTGGGAGGTGGAGAGGATGATCCTCAAACATGTTTTCCAACATGTGTTTTTCACTTGGACATGGGACCTCAGATGCAGAGCCCTGGGGCAGAAGGGAGTGCAGAATCCTCAAGGGTAGTAGAAATTATTTGGAAGAAAGGTGTCAGGGCATCAGAGTGTCCATCATGGTCTTTAAACCCTGCAAATTCTACCTCCTCTCAGACTGACTTCTTATGAGACTCAGTGATGATGTTCCTGATTGTTATCTTCCTTCTGCAGCTTCCTTTCTCTGTGTGTACTTTGAGTCGTGTCACCTGCTTGCATCGAATGAAAAAAAGTGTGCACAAGGAAGGTGATGTGGTGATTGGTGGGTTTTTCCCTCTTTATTCATATTTCCACTACAACACTTTACTTCCAGTGAAGATGAAAAAGAATCAGTTCATTGTCCGTCAGTAAGTGACTTTTTACTTTACTCATTTTCTGCTTAATTATCCAGATGAATCACACCTAGGTGCTCTGTGAATAGATATATCCTTGTTCTATATATTGTCTATACTCTCCACCCACCCGCAACATCAAACCATTGTCATTACTTTGCCTCTGCCTGCTTTCTTTTTTTCAGTTTTGAATCTGGGAAGAGAGAATTAATTTTTCTTATTTGTACCTTCCCCTCTTTGTAATTAGAAGCTGATGGAGACTTTATCCTTTACCTTATTCCATTTTCCCTATTCCTCCTCCTGCCTTGGTTTTCACTCCATTGGATGAAGTGATGTCCCTTAGAGACACTATCCAACCCATCATATTTAGTTCAGTTCTGAAATGCTGCAGCCACGTGTCACTTCTACACAGCTCAGCTTGTGCTAATCATTTTTCCCTTGTGCATGTAATTCCTAATATCCCAAAAGAGAGGCTGCTACTATTTATACTACACCTTCTTGGACAAATGCCGTACTGAAGAGATTTAGTCTTTCAAGTAGTGTGCACATAATCATTCATGCAGAAGGTGCTGCAGGCCTCTGAGAGCAGCAAGCCATTCCAGGAACAAGAGATCAGTATTCTGTGAGATTTTTATTTCTTCCAAAGTATATGTGCTTTACTTGGAAACATGCCCATGTTGTTTACAGATATTTTCATTATTTCTTTGGTATCCAAAGACATAGGTTATACCTGACTGAAGCTAAATATGAAGAGATTCTAAAAGATTATCTGTGCTCATGTGATAAAAGGGAACATCACTGGAAGAAGTGTTTGCTTCTTTCTTTTTCAGATGCTAGGGGCACAACTATTGCCTATGGTGGTGGCCCACATATGGAAGCAGAGAAGGCAGGGTTAGGAATAGGGCCCACCTCCTTGCTGCACAGAGTGTTTGTAGCTACTGGTATTCCTTTCCATGCTCATATGATTGCTCTTCTTTTTATTCTAATACATTTTACTAAGCATATATATTTGTTTTACCTCTGTAATTTTCCAGAAAATGTTTTGTGTTGGTATTAATATGTTTAATATACAACTATAATTGTGATTATTGCTTCTAGTTATTTTTCTTAGCTGCTATTAGCTCTACAGGATTAATAAGTGGCTGATTCTGAAAAATCTTATCTAAATCTCCTTAAACACTGTTACAGAAAACATTGTATATGGGTCTGGTTCAAAGTGTTCAGAAAGATTTTTTTTTTTAGTACTACGGGGTTGAACAAATACCTTGCATATGCTAGGCAAAATGTCTTGTGGGAAGTTGTACCACAGTCTCTAATATTTATTTATTTGTTTATTTATTTAGACAGGCTGCCTCTCTCCTTGAACTTGCAATCCTCCTTTCTCCATATTCCTAGTAGCTGGGATTACAAACATGTGCCATGAGCCTGGCATTTTTTTTTTCTAGTTAGTTCATAATTATCAGTATGGCAACAATGCATTGAGGATTTGGTTTTGGGAATAAGGGTTGGTCCAGTTTCTGAATCCTGCTTGGGCTAGTGGGAATTTATAGCCAAAGGTGAGGGTGGTGGTCTATTGATTGAACATTACTGAGAATATAGGGTAAGGAAGGATTCTAGCCAAACAAGTCAAAGAGTAGTCTAGCTGAAGGCAGTCTAGTGTGCTCAGACATTGTCTTGTGACGGTGGGGGATATGGAAATGGGAAGATATAAATGGTGATCAAGTTTCAAGATATTACGTAAGATTCAGATAAAAAAGTTAAAAATGCAAAATCAATCAAAAAGGCTTCAATACAAAGGCCTAGTTGAAAAGGTATTGAGAGGAGTATGCATTTCTTGGAGGAGTCAGGTTTTTCAGGGCAGAAGGCAAGGCTGTAACATCTGTCCCCATGGCTCCAATAGTCTAGATTTTGGAGTGAGAATCATCTGTCTTCTTGGGGAGTGGGGGGAAGCTTCCTGCTCTTCCCCTTGTCCTCTGCTCCCCTGGTCCTCTGTTTCCTAAGGGCTGGGTTTATGGGCATGCACCACCCCACCCAGCCCAGCAGAATGTTGTAATTTCTTTTACTATTAGAAGGAAAAAGTAATGAAAAAAATCATAAATAATGTTAATATATCTGCCTTTACACCAACAATACATTACAAAATGATATTTTAATATTTTTATTGTCATTGCGTCCCTTGTATGTTGCATGGGCTTCCACTGATGTTGAAATTGTGATTCTCTTGTCTCAGGCCTCCCTAGTATCTGGGATTACAGGTGTGTACCATTATGCCCAGGGATAAAAAAATGTAATATATATATGTATATACATACACACACATATATATATTTAATATATATAATGTATATATAATATAGGACAAATATAACTGTATTTTCCCACCATTTGTTTGAATGTTCCTATTTTGGGTGGTTTTCTACATTCATGTTTCTATAATTAGGAGGAAATTAGGTCAATCTCAGAGAGATGGACAAATCATAGTACACTGATCTTTGTTCTCTGATTGAAGCAAATGAATTTTGCAGTGTAACATACCTTGGTCTAATGCTATATGTATTTTGAAGTGCTTTTGTGCCTGTTATTAAAGGAAACAGCAGGAGTATAATAAAGGACACTTCCACCAGGCCATGCAGGAGAGTATTGTTTTCTCACATTTACTTGCCTGACTTGATGACTGCAAATGGTATTTCATTGTCCATGTTTGTAATTCTTGCATTAGTCGTGGATTTATATGTGTGTGTGTGTGTGTGTGTGTGTGTGTGTGTGTGTGTGTGTATGTGAATGTGTGTGGGGGATGGATATATATAGTTTTTGTTTGATGCCTTTGAGTCATGTCCACCTCATAGCTACTCTCATAGGATTTTCAATGGCTAATTGCTTCAGGATCATCCTTTTCCCATTTTTGTGGTGCTGGGGAGCAAACCTAGTGTCTTACACATATTTTGCAAGTGCTCTACCACAGGGCTGGCACCTTTGCCCATTTTTTATTTTTTATCCTGATATAGTGTTTTGCTATATTATATAGGCTATCTCTGGCCTTGAACTTGTGATCCTTCTGTCTCTGCTCCCAAGTGGTTGACATTATAGGCATGTGCCACTGCACCTGGCTGGGATTGATCATGTTTGGTGTATTATCTCTAATAATTCATTTGATGCTTTGATTTCCTTCTTTAAACAATTTCCTGTATTACTATGGTCCTTTCACCTTTCAAAAGCATTTCAATTATTTAGGAAAAGTATGATTGGTTATATTTTTTCTTTTTCTTTTCTTTCTTTCTTTTTTTTTTTCGGTACTGGGGGTTGAACCCAGGGCCTCATGCCTGCATGCTTTATAAGTGCTGGACCACTGAGCTGCACCCCCAGCCCAGTTTTTTACTTTTTGAGACAGGGTCTTGCTAAATTACACAGACTGCGTCTGGTCTCAAACTTGCGATTCTCCTGCCTCCACCTCCCGAGCTGCTGGGATTACAGACGTGTGCCACCACGCCCGCCTGTCTTATTATATTTTTTAAAAGAGTTCTTGGAGTGTTGCCTGTTTAAATATTTTTACATGTTTAAGGTGAAAGAAATATGAACTTTTAAGAGGAAAACAAAGATTTGGGGTCTTTTGTTCTTTCTTTCTGTCATCCACCTCAAATCTATAATTTATGAGGCAATCAGGATCAATCCCAATACTTTATTTTTCTTCAGAAAAAATTCAGAGCCTTTGGAATTTATTTTGCATTAAATATGAGTATATAATCCTACTTTTAACTTGCGTAATAGTTCTCTTCCACTACTAGTAAAACAATTTTAAATTTCTCCTCTGATTTTCAAAATTACTTTTATGAGGCATAAAATATACATATATTTATGAAAATAAATAGTTCAACATGCACAAGTCATTCTGTATTTTCTATTCTGTCTCTTTGATACATCTATATATACTGTCATTACCAGCTTGTTTAAATCATATATATTTTCCAATTGTCATTTAATTTGCATCAATATAAATTAACATTGCCTTTAATGTCAGCACTGTGGCATCAGATCCTGTCAGATCTCTGAAGCTAAGCAGGGTCGGGCCTCGTTGGTACTTGGATGAGAGACTGCCTGGTTACATCAGATACTGGTGGTGGTAGGCTTGGGAGAAGGAATGGGCATCCCACTCCCAAAAAGCAATCCACCGTTGAAAACCCTATGAATAGCAGAGGAGCACTGACAATAGTGTTTCACCTGTTGTAGATAGGGTTGCTATGAGTTAGATTACTGACTCCATGACACCTAACAACAACAAAAACAATTTAACCTTCTCTATTATTAGTCAAAATTTCACTAATGTACCACAATTTTCATGTTCCAGAAAACTCCAAAGTATTTTTCCATTATCATAATAAAAACCTCTTCTTGAAGTTGTGCAGCTTGGTCCTGAAATCCTGGCTTCAAGTGACCCTCCCACATCAGCTTCATTGGGAGTGGATTGTGACATCATTCTCCCATTTTTGCAGTGCTTCCAATCGAACCTAGATTCTCAGGCCCTGCAGAGCAGCCCTCTACCAACTGAGCTAAATACCAGTCCCTCTTGTCTCTTTAAAGGACACTAATCTCATACATGAGCAATCCACCATCAGGACCTCATCTAATCCTCATTATCTCCCCAAAATACACCATCAAAAATCATCACAGTAAGTTTTAGATTTTCAATGTAAGGATTTTGGAAATACATATGCATTCATGCAGGTTGTTATACTAGGTTTGAAAATCATTATGGATTGAGTCTTTACCCTTGGGACTTCTTGCTATTTATGTAGGTTAAAGACTAACAACTACCAGTATGTTCTGGCTTTGGTTTTTGCCATCGAGGAGATCAACAGGAATCCCCATCTTTTACCCAACACAACTCTGGGATATGAGTTCCATAATTTTCAGCACAGTCAGTGGACAACACTGGAGAGTGTCCTGACTTTCCTTGCAGGACATGATGAACTCCCTAATTACACTTGTAGGAGAGAGAGCAAGTCAGTGGCAGCACTTGCAGGACCATCATGGCAAAGTGTTTCCCAGATTGCAACACTTCTGGAACTTTACAGATATCCACAGGTAAGTGTGGATGAGATGGGGAGAGATGAAACCATGTGTCCTTTGGTGCTAAGCTCATGCAGCTTAAGAAGGAGAAGGGAGGAAAGTGGGTTTATGTATCTCTCAAATTGTATAACCTCACAAGTTAAGAACTCAGAGACTAAGTGAGTTACCAACATATTCTTTGTAATCAGCAGAGATGAGAGAGGGGTAAGGAAAGGGTTTTTCAGTAACTCTGAATCTCATAAGATGTTTTCTAAAAATACTTAGAAGTCAGGTGATTAGGGTGATATAGTGAACAAATTTTTGCTTCTGACATTTCCAGCTGTTGCTTCAGGAAATTCATGTTGACACTGACATTAATGAAAATTCTACACCTCCTGTATATTCCAATTATCTTTTTTCTTTTAGCTTTTCTTTGGCTCTTTTTATCCTATTCCGAGGGATGATGGACAGTTTCCTTCTATGTATCAGCTGGCTCCCAAGGACACCTACTTAGCGATCGGCATGGTCTCCTTGATGCTTCATTTCAACTGGACCTGGGTGGGACTGGTCATTGCAGAAGGTGTGAAAGGTCTTCAGTTTCTCTCAGACTTGGGAGAAGAGATGGACAGGAATGGAATATGTGCTGCATTTGTTGAAATCATCAAACATCATGTTTTGGAACTTCCCTCAGATAGAAAGCCATCCCCTGTATGGGCCCGAGAAACATCATCAGTAAATGTTGTTATCATTTACTTTGATACTGATCTTACATTTGATGCGATGTTTTATACGGGAAAATATTTAGTGACAGAGAGAGTGTGGGTCACAAACTCCCCGTGGCATGCTGCCAACACTGGGAGGAATTTCATACTTGACTCATTCCATGGGACTCTCATTTTTTCACACCACCATGAGGAGCTTTCTGGTTTCCCATATTTTACCCATAGAGTTAACCCTTACACATACCCAGAAGACTCTTACCTCAGGCTATTTTGGTCTATTAATTTTGGCTGCTCACTGCCTAATTTGGACTGTACATTGAAGAAGTGTCCATACAATGCCTCTCTGGCGTGGTGGCCTGGGAATCATTTTACCATGGGCCTGAGTGATGAGAGTTACAATATATACAATGCTGTGTATGCTGTGGCCCATGCAGTCCATGAGATGCTTCTTCATCAAGTAGAAATGCAACCACGGAGAAATGAAGAACCAATGGTGTTTTCCCCCTGGCAGGTATTGTCTATTGCATTGTTGTTGTTGTTGTTGTTGTTGTTGTTGTTGTTGTTGTTGTTGTTTTTGTGTGTGTGTGTGTGTACTCTTATTAAGGTGCCTTCTTAAGGGGTTGTGCCAGTGTTCTATGAAAGTATCTTATTGACCTGTTACCAAAAGTGTAAAATCAGTTTCTTTGTCCAGAAGGCAAATTTATACTCTGGCAGCAATAATCAACTTCAATGAGGCAGTGATAAAAGAGAAACTTGATATGTCCAAAAATTTGCTTCATTGCAAAGCATTTCCACATCATGCCCACCAAATGTCAATAGGAAAATTGTACACTTTTCCCATAAAGTTATTCCAGTACAATAGGAAAAGTTGTAATGCTTTTTAGATACCTTACTGGTTCTAAGCACCACAATGGACACATTCTATCACTAATCTCACTTAGTTTTGCAATATTTTTGTTACAGTTGTTCTTGTTGTTAGGTGCTATCAAGTTGGTGTCTGGCTCATAGTGACCCTATGTACAACAGGCAAAACAATATTATTAGTGCTTCTCTGCTATTCATAGGGTTTTCAATGGCTGATTGTTTTTTTTTGGCATCAGTTGCTGGGTCCTTTTCCCAAGCCTACAGCACCTGGTATTCCCAGGCATTCTCCCATCCAAGTACTAATCAGGCTCGAATGTGCTTAGCGTCCAAGATCTGATGGGATCTGAAGCCTAGTGGTATGGCTGCAGACACTGTGTTAGTGTAACAGGTATTATATCCTGTATTGGGATTTTTCCGGTAGATGATCTCTGAAGAATCAAATGGAAAACTCCACAGATGAGTTTTGTCCAACTCTCATGTGCACTGTTTTTTATGGGTTTTATTAAAATGCTTTGTATCAAAACAAATATTTTAGAACAATTATTATATTTTATTCATAGCCTTTATTTGTCTTGCTACCCTGGAAGCTTATATTATAGTTGCATCATATATCATCAATTAAATATAAGTAAGGGTTTCTTTAAGTCAGAATTTCTGCCTTAACCCTGAGGCCAAATTTCTCATGTGATAATACATCTCTTTTAGCTTCACCCCTCTGTGAAGAACATTCAGTTTTACAATCCAGCTGGAGACCAAGTGAATTTGGATGAGAAAAGAGGCCTGGATACAGTGTATGACATCATCAACTTTTTGAATTTTCCAGAAGGTCTTAGATTTAGGGCAAAAGTAGGACACTTTTCCCCACATGGTCCACATGGTCAACAATTGTCTTTATCTGAAGATAGGATAGAGTGGGCCACAGGAATAATAGAGGTATGTTAGCCTAATCATGCATAGTGCTAAACATGAATGACTAAAACTTGTGATTTTGGTGTACATAAGCAAATTTGACAACCCAAGACAGACACATGTTTGTAATCCTAGTGACTTGAGAGGCAGAGACAGGAGGATTGAAAATCTGAGGCCAGAGGCAACCTGTATAATGCAGTGAGATACTGACTCAAAATTGTTTTAAAGTGGGCTTGGAAGTTCAGTTCACTTTAAAAGCACTTGCAAGTGTGTGTGAGGTTTTGGAATTGACCCTAAATAATG
>VMDO01034618.1:0-16783 GCA_007922755.1 Pedetes capensis
ATCTTTTATCCATTTTGAGTTAACTCTCATGTATATTGAGAGATGCGGATCCACTTTCATTTTTCTGCATGTGGATGACCATGTTTCCCAGCACCATTTGTTGAAGAGGCTGTCCTTTTTCCAGTTTACTTGCTTTGCTCCTTTGTCAAAAATAAGGTGGCTATAGGTGTGTTGAGGTATGTCTGGGTCTTCTATTCTGCTCCAGATGTCTTCGGGCCTATTTTTGGAGCACAAAAAATTAAGCCATGGTACATAACAAAGGCTAACAGGGTATGGAAAGGGCCCCTAACAGCAGTAGTAGTTGGAGTGTGGATTTAATGCACGACTCCTTCGTGGAGTGAAGTTGAGGATAACTGAGGCACAATCCTGGTGCACCAGCACTTTTTAAATTGGATTTCTATTCTAAAAGATAGGAAGAGGCTTTGCATCACTGAAAACTGGAGGCCTGTCTAAGTCAGCTTTCCATTACTGTGCAAAATACTTGAGACAAACATCTCCTAAGGAGGGAAGGCTTATTGAGGATCATGGTTTCGGAGGTTTCAGTCCATGGTTGGTTGGGTCTGTGGCTTGTGGGCCTGTGGTGAGACAGAACAACATGGCAGGAGCGCGTAGTGGAGAAAAGCTGTTCATCTCAGGGTGGCCAGGAAACAGAGAGAAAGAGATGGACCAGGGTCCCAATATCCCCTTTGAAGCCATGACCTCCTTGGTCTAACTATCCATCTGACAAAACCAAGGCTCTTCCTACAGGGTAATTTAACTGCTGAGTGACTATCTTCCTCCATATTGTTATCTGCTATGCTCTAAAAACACACAAGGAATACTTCTGGGTGCCTGTCCTCTCCTCTCCTCTTTGTAGCTACTGCCACAAGAAAGAGGACAAATCATTGCTTTGTTAAATGAAATTTGAGATTTACCAAGCTCTAACGTCCTCCCTTGGGGAGTTTGGAGGAGGAACATTATAGTTCAGTCTGAATGTGATCTACTTGCCTTCTGAGTGATGTTAAGAATACAATAAGGCAGTGAGTCTTGTCAAACCTATTTGTGTAAAGCTTCCACCGGTGGAGAAGAACGCTTTTGCATTCCAGAACCTGATCTCGGTGTTCTGAAATGTCATTTGCATATACATCTGTGGCCAAGAATATTGCTATATTTCTGATGACTTCGTGATATGTTTGTTATCAGCCTGTCAAGCCATCTCGGCAGCATTTCATTTCTAGTAGCAACTGGAGAGGAGATTAAAATGTTCTTGGTGAAATTGGAGGAGATCACAGTATACATCAAGGATAAACCTCCAGCAGCATGAGATGTAGAAATCATGGGTTTTTTTGTTTTGTTTTTTTATATTTTTGTTTTATATATTTTTGTTTTGTTCTCTTATCCAAAGACCATTCTAACGTTCTGGAAAAGAATAAAAAAGAACCAACTTTCTTGCTTGGGAATGAATAGCCTGTGTCATGTGTTCAAATGGTAATGATGATCGCTGGTGGGAGTAGGGGGTGATTAATACAAGAGTTAGAGTTTTATAGCCACAAAAACAAGATTAAAAATATCCTCTTCCCACCTCCCAGCTTCTCTCTGACTCCAAAAGATTTTCCTTGATGGATTTTTTATAATCATTTAAAACTAACTTAGGACTCAAGCCCATTTGAGTTAGCTAGCCTCCTCAATCTCAAACCTGTCCACGTTTAACCTTTAAATCATTTATGAATGAAGAGGCTTTTAGTACCTACCATTGTGTGTTCAGCACTGTGCTGGGTGCTAAGGGCACAGAGATGCATAAGACACAGGCACTCTCACCCTATAAAAGTAGGCATCTGATTTTCTTTTTCTTTTTTTCTTTTCTTTTCTTTTCTTTTTTTTTTTTTTTTTTTTTTTTTTTTTTTTTTTTTTTTTTTTTTTTTTTTTTTTTGCAATGTCTTTATCTAGCTTTGGTATCAGGGTAATGGTGGCCTCAAAGAATGAGTTTTTAATTTTTAGAAGATAAGAAGGATTGATGTTCTTCCTTCCTTCCTTCTTTACTTCCTTCCTTCCTTTCTCCCTCCCTCCTTCCCTTCCTATCTTCCTCCCTTCCTCCCTTCCTTTCTTCCCTTTCTTTTTAAAATTTCTTTCTTTTTCTTTTTTTTTTTTGGTACTTGGAAGTGGAACCTAGGGCTTTCCACATACTTTGCAAATGCTCTATCATCGGGCTGCACCCTCAGCCCAATTTTTATTTTTTATTTTGAGTCAGAGTCTCACTAAATTGAGCAGGCTAACTCTGGCCTTGAATTTGCAACCCTCCTGCCTCCACCTCCTGAGTCACTGGGATTATAGGCATGAGCCACTGTGTCAAACTCATTCTTTAAATGTTTGGCAGAATTCACTAGGGGAGTCCTATTGTCCTGGTTTTCTTTTTCAAGAAGTTTTTGGTGACTGATTTGATCTTTTGCTTTGCTCTGTTGTTGTTGTTAGGTGCCGTCGAGTCGTGTCCGACTCATAGTGACCCTTACAGGGTTTTCAATGGCTGATTGTTTCGGGATTGCCTCAGGAGTGGGATGCCACGTCCTTCTCCCATATTGCTTTGCTCTAGGGCTGTTCATATTTTCTGTTTCTTCTTGGGTCAGTTTTTGTAACTGGTATGTTTCTAGGAATTTGTCCATTTCATATGGGTTATCTAACTAGTTGGCAGACAACTGTTTATTGTAAGAGCTAGTTTCCCGCTACAGAATATAAAATAAAGCCTGGCAACAATGTAACAGAAGCATTCAGGGGGAAAATATTAGTTTGGAGTTAGAGGTGGTGAGTTGAGAAAGATTCACAGGGCAAGTGATTCTTAAACTCAGGGGTGCCATAGGATGAGTAGGAGTTGGTTAGACGGAGAAGTAGGGGTAGAAAATTCCAGCTAGGGGAACAATATACATAAAGGCAGAGATGAATAAAAATAAATGCATGGCCTAGTCTGAGATCAGAAGGCAAAAAACCATAAAGGGGTTTGTCTTATGGATCAGCAGAAGTGAGAGTGGGGAAGATTATAAAAGGTGATTGTATCATGGTAAAGATTTTGGAACCTTGATTGATGAGAAACCATCGACATTTTCTAAAAAGGGCTTGAAGACTGTCAGATGTGTGATTTTCTAGGAGATTGTTGAGGTAACTGTGTTGAGAGTGGCTGGTAGGGAGAGATGGGGCAGATAAAGAAGGTACTTGCTGTAATCCACCATGAAGGATTAGTCTCTTCTGACAACATGTCCAAAATACATCAGATGCAGTCTAGCCATGCTTGCTTCTAAGGAGCATTCTGGTTACACTTCTTCTAGGACAGAGCTGTTGGTTCTTTTGGCAGTCTATGGTGTATATTCAAGGACATTATGTTTTGGAGAGTGGTGAGTCAATGAAAAAAAAGGAAGACTCTCAACTAGATGGATTGACATAGTGGCTGTAACAATGGGCTTAAACACAAAAAGATCGTGCGCCTGGTACATAATTGGGGAGTGTATCATTCTATTGAACATAGGGTGGCTGTGAGTCAGACCTGACTCTGTGGCACCTCAAGACAACTACAACAACAACAAGTGTGAAAGATGCTAGAGGAGGAATGAGGCCAGGTAGAAAGGAAAGGGAGGCTGGATTCCTGGGACTCTGAGCATTGGATAGGGAGAGAGGGGACTCCACGGTGAAGTCAGGATCTTCTAACTGGGATTGTGCCCTTCCTCCAAGACCACGTGCATGGCCAGCCTTTGAGGCTCAGCATGTCCTATCCGAGCAGCGATGGAAGGAAGTTGCTCGCCTGGCTTCATTCCTGTTGCTCCATTAATTATAAAAGCTTTAAGGAAGGAAAACCCCAAAGGGAAGAAAGATTTTCTGAAAAGCGTTCTTGTCTACTGGAAGCTGCATGCGAATGGAACATCCTTGACATTTAATTGATTTCAGTAATCATCATGACATTGTGTTTGCATTCAGATTGTGCAGCGGAGCTTTGAAGCTGCGGAGGATTGACAGACAGGCCCTGGTGAGGGGAAACAAGAATGATTCCTCACTTCAGGGCTGAATATTTTTCTTTTTTCTTTTTATACAGGGAAAAAAATCCAACCCATCATGTTTCACACAGTCTGAATGACATACAGCCTTCTCCCCATTACACTGCTGTAAATTAAGATTTTCCACACAATAAAAAGCATCCTGGCAGGTATAAATGATCCACATAAAAGCACTAATATCTGAAAATATCTTGCTTTGTGGCTCTGACTCGTGAACTATGTACATTTCTTTTATAAGTATGGAAAGTCGAGCCAGCGCAGTGGTGCACGCCTTTAATCCCAGCGACTTGGGAGGCGGAGGCAGGAGGATCGCATGTTTGAGGCCAGAGGCAGCCTGTGTACTTTAGCAAGACTCTGTCTCAAAAATACAAAGTAAAAAATGGGCTGAGGATACAGCTCCATAGCTGAGTGCTTGCAGAAAACATGAGTGAGGCCCCGGGTTCAACTCCCCAGTACCGACCAGAAAAAAACAAAACACAAAAAACAAAAAAACATGGAAAGTCAAAGCAAAACAAAAAAACAATTCTTTAAAATCAAAGCAAAAAGGCAAAATGAAACAGATGAATGCTAATGTGCTCATGCTTGGTCCCCAGCTGCTGGTGCCATTTTGGGAAATTGTGCAAACAGTAAGAAATAGAACTTGGCTAGAGGAACCAGGTCACTGGGGGCAGGTCCTTGGAGGTGCATCAGCCCTGGCTACTCCCTGTTGTTTTCTGTGCTTTTTCTCTTGCAGGATGTGACCTTCTCCACCATACCTTCCCCGCCATGATGGACTGGACCTTCTGAAACCAAGAGCCACGATAAATCTTTTGTCCTTGAGTTATGTCAGGCACTTCATCATGGTGACACAAAAGTAATTAATACCCTGGGAGATCTCCACCAGCCTGTGATTGGAAAATAGATGAGGAAGGTGAGATCCTGGGATGTTATGTAACTTTTCTTGGGTCACACAACTGATGGATGTGAGGTAAAGCTGGAATCCAATTCTGGCTCCCCCTGACTTCAAAGTGTATGCTGAAACTTCCTGTTTTGTTACCAAGGATTGGCTCCCGGTCTAGCATTTTTGTTTGTTTGTTTGTTTGTTTGTTTGCAGTACTTGAGGGTTGAACCCAGGGCCTTGCACCTACTATGCAGGGCTCTACCACTGAGCTGCACCCCCAGCCAGTTTTTCATCTTGAGACAGGGTCTCGCTGAGTTGTGCAGGCTTCCTCTGGCCTCAAACCTGCGATCCTCCTGCCTCTGTCCCCCAGGTTGCTGGGATGACAGGTGTGCGACACTGCGCCCGGCTTCTAGTGTTTTTTTTAAATACTAGGTTTAGATTTTAGACAAGTTGTGATGATACTACAAGGCATTCTAACTGTTGTAATTTGGATCCTAAGTGTCCTCCAAGGGCCTGTGCATTAACGGCTTCCTCCCCAGCATGGCGGTATCGGGAGATGGCAGAGGCTTGAAGAGGTGGGGCTTCAGCAGGGCACCAAGGAGGCTGACTCGGGAAGATTGCAAGTTCCAGGCCAGCCCACAGCCTCCCTTCAAAACAGAGAGGGAGGGAGGGAGGAGAGAGAGAGAGAGAGAGAGAGAGTGTCAGTCAGTCTCATGAGAGGTCTTTTAGGTCACTGGGGACATGCCCTCCAAGGCCACTGTGGGTCCCACCCCCTGCCTGTTTCTCTTTTCCATTCTCTGGCCATGAGGCGAGTGGTTTTCTCCAGCATGTGTTTCTGCCAGGCCCAGAGCAACCGGGCTCATAGTTCATGGACTAAAACCTCCCAAACTTTGAGTCAAAAACCCCTTTTACTTTATAAATCAATTGTCTCAGGTATTTGTGATGGTGGCAAAAAGCTGACTAACACACAAAAATACCACCCAGTTTTCCTCTTATTTACATTAATTATATCTTGCATAATTAGTATGATCAATTTTCTGGAAGTAATTAACCCAAACTGATATAGTACTATGAATTAAGCCCACACTTGATTCACGTTTCCTTTACTTTAACTTCTTGTTAGGTGCCATGGAGTTGGGTCCGACTCATAGTGACCCTATGTACAACAGAATGAAACACTCCCTGTGCCCTTCCTGGCACTATGTCAGTGCTTTTCTGCTATTTATAGAGTTTTCAATGGCTGATTGTTTTCAGTATTATTTTGGGAGTGGGCTGCCAGGTCCTTGTCTCATTTTTGTGGGGCTGGGGATGGAATCCAGGGCCTCAGAGAGCACAGAGCAGCACTCTACCAACTGAGCTTAGCCTCAGCCTCACAAACTTAATGTCCTTTTTCTGTTCTGGGATCCCATCTAATACATCACTTCCCCTTATGTCTCACGCCTCCATAGACCTCTTTTGGCCATGAAATTTCTCAGGCTTTCAGACTTTTTAAAATTTTGGATGACAGTTTTTAGCTTAGTTTTGTTTTTTGTGTGTTTGTTTGCTTTTTGGAGACAGGGCCTATGTTTCCCAGGCTGGCCTCCAACTTCTGGTCCTCCTCCTTCAGCCTCCTGAGTGCTGACATTACAGACTCCTGGCTTCTCTGACAGTTTTGAGGAGTATAAGCTGTTGTGGCACAGATTGAGATTTTTTTTTAAGTAGTGTTAATATATCATATAATGTCACCTCCCTTCCTGGTGATTCCTAGGAAACTGTAATGCCTATAAGATTTGTGTATCTGTTGTTGATTTTTGACAAATGATCTCATGGTCTATTTCAGATGTCCCTCAATCCTGCCCAGCTTTGTCCACTGGACTGACTGTGCTTTCGAGAATCATCCTTTCTCTAATCTTAACTGGTGAGCTTCTGGAATCAGTGGCTCTACCTTCCAGGCTCTAGGGGTAGGGCATATAATTAGGCTAAGCTGGTAAAGTCATGGTCCCCACATCATGGGGACTGATGGGTAGGCACATGACCTAAGCTGGTCCAAAGGTAATGTTAGGGGTTGGCTGGGACCTTGGAAACAAAGGTTGTTGCTCTTTCACTAGATATTAACAAGGAAGATAATAGTAGCAGCAGGTTCAGACAGCCATCCTATAATCATAAAGAGAGCCAGGCTTAGGAGGATGCTTACACTGTGTGTCATGACAAAAGAGAACAGAAAGACACAGATCCTAGGCATCATTGTCAAACAGTTGGATCAGGCCTTATCTGAAGCTGAATTACTATTGAGCTTTCCAGTCAAAAAAAATCAATAAATAGCCTTGATAGTTTAAGCTGGGGCTGGGGTTTAGCTCAGTTGATAGAGTACTACTCTGCAGTCTCTGAGGTCCTGAGCTAAATCCCTAGCACTGCAAAAACAGGAGAAGAAACAGGAGAAAAACAGGCAATCCTCCTCCCCCTGCAAAAACAAAACAAAACAAAACAAAACAAAAAAAAAAACAAAAACAGCCATTGAAAACCCTGTGAGACTCCTTATGACTCTATATGACTCGATAGCACCCAACAACAATAACAATAACATAGTTTAACCCAATTACTTGAATCTTTATTATTTATACTCAAAACTATTTTCAATGGATTCAGCTTTTATCACTTTTATAACCAAATAAAAATTTTAATCACTAGATGTTGTTGTTGTTAGGTGCTGTCGATGTAGGTCTGACTCATAGAGGCCCTGTGTACAACAGAACAAAACACTCCCTGATCCTGTGCCAGGCACATGATCTTTTTTATGTTTAAGCCCATTGTTGCAGCTACTCTGTCAATCCATCTAGTTGAGGGACTTCTTTTTTTTTCATTGACCCACCACTCTCCCAAACATGATGTCCTTCTCCAGGGATTGGTGTCTCCTGACTACATGTCCAAAGTATGTAAGACGCAGTCTAGCCATCTTTGCTTCCAAGGAACAGTCTGGTTGCACTTCTTGTAGGACAGATCTGTTAGCTCTTTTGGCAGTCCACAGTATATTCAACATTGGTTTCCATCACCATAATTCAAAAGCACCAATTCCTTTGCTGTCTCCTTTATTTAATATCCAGCTTTCACAACCATATGATGCAACTGAAAATACCATGGCATGAGTTAGGCGCACCCTCATCTTCAATGTGATGTCTTTACTATTCAGCACTTTAAAGAAGTCTTTGGCAAAAGCTTTTCCAGTGCAGTGTGTCTTTTGATTTCTTGACTGCTGCCTCCCTGGGTGTTGATTGTAGAACCAAGTAAAGCAAAATCTCGGACAACCCCAGTCTTTTCTCCATTTTTCATACTGACCCAGTTGTAAGGATTTTTGTTGCGTTGATGTTGAAGCACAATCCATACTGAAGGCTGTGTTCTTTGTCCTTCATCAGTAAATATTTCAAATCCTCTTCACTTTCAGCAAGCAGAGTTGTATCATCTGCATAATGCAGGTTGTTAATGAGTCATGATGCCACATTCTTCTTCCTAAAGTGCAGCTTCTCAGATTACTTGCTCAGCATAGAGATTGAAGAGGTGCAGTGAAAGGATACAGCCCTGACACACACCTTTCTTGACTTTAAACCAGGAAGTGTTTCCTTGTTCTGTTTGAACAGCTGCCTCCTGGTCCATGTACAGATTCCTCATGAGTACAATTAAGTGCTCTGCTATTCCTGTTCTTCACAGTGTTATCCATAATTCATTGTCATCAACAGTCAAATACCTTTGCATAATCAATAAAACATAGATATCTTTCTGGTATTCTCTGCTTTTGGTTAATATCCATCTGAGATCAGCAATCACGTCCCTGGTTCCACACCCTCTTCTGCATCTGACTTGATTTTCCAGCAGTTCCCCATCTATATACTCCAGCAGTTGCTTTTGAATGATCATTTGCAAAATTTTACTTGTGTGTGATATTAATGACATCATTCAATAATTTTCACATTTGGTTGGATCCCCTTTCTTGGGGATAGGCACAAATATAGATTCCCTCCAGTTAGGTGGCCAGGTAGCTATTTTCCAAATCTCTTGGCGTAAACATATTAAACACCTCTAGTGCTGCATCTGTTTGTTGAAACATCTCTGTTGTTATTCCATCAATTCCTGGAGCCTTGTGTTTTGCCAGTTCCTTCAAGGCAGCTTCCATGTGGCCTTTTAGTACCACTGGTTCCTGATCCTATGCAATCTCCTGAAATGGTTGGTCATCCACCAGTTCTTTTTGGTGTAATGACAATGTATTCATTCCATCTTCTTTTGGTGTTTCCTCTGTTATTTAATAGTTTTTAATAGTTTTATATTTAATATTTAATATTTATATTTAATATTTATATTTTATATTTTATAGTTTTTAATTAATGTTATTTAATAGTCCTATGTTATTTAATTTCCCTATAGAATCCTTCACTATTGCCACTAGAAACTTGAAATCTTTCTTCAGTTCTTTAAGCTAAATAAAAACAGAGCATGTTCTTCCCTTTTGGTTTTCTGTCTCCAGCTCTTTGCACATGTCATTGTAATATTTGGTTTTGTCTTCTCAAGGAGCCTTTGAAATCTTCTGTTTAGCTCCTTCACTTCATCATGTCTTCCTTTTACTTTAGCTGCTTGATGTTCAAGGGCAAGTTCCAGAGTCTCTTTTGACATGTAATTTGGTCTTTTCTTTTTCCCTGTCTTTTTAAGTAACCTTTTGCTTTCCTCATGAATGTCTTTGATGTCATGCCACAACTCATCTGGTCTTCCATCAGACGTGTCAAACCTGTTCTTGACGTGGTCCATGAACTCAGGTGGGATAGACTCAAGGTCATATTTTAGCTTTTGTACACTTGTTCTAGTATTCTTCAGTTTCAGTTTAAACTTGCACCTGAGCAGTTGCTGGTTTGATCCACAATTAGCCCCTGGTCTTGTTCTAATATTTGATATTGAGCTTCTCCATCATCTCTTTCCACAAATGTAGTCAATTTGGTTCCTCTATTTTCCATCTGGTGACTTCCATGTGTATAATTGCCATTCTTTGGTAAAAAAATATATTTTCAATGAGAAGGTCATTGGTCTGACAAAATTCTATCATGTGATCTCCAGCAGCATTTCTGCCACAAAGGCCATATTTTCCAACTCCTGAAACTTCTTCTTTGTTTCCAACTTCTGCATTCTAGTCATCAGTAATTATCAGTACATCCTGATTGCATGTTTGATTTATTTCAGATTGCAGAAGCTGGTACAAATTTTCCCTATCTTCTTTTGTAGCCTTAGTGGTTGTTGTTGTTGTTAGGTGCTGTCAAGTCGGTATCCAATTCATAGCGACCCTCATAGGGTTTTCAATGGCTGAGTGTTTCGGGATTGCCTTGGGAGTGGATTGCCAGGCCCTTCTCCCATTTTTGCAGTGCTGGGAATTGAACTTGGGACCTCAGAGACTGCAGAGCAGTGCTCTACCAACTGAGCTAAATCCCAGCCCACCCTTAGTGGTAAGTGTGTAAATTTGAATAATAGTCATATTAACTGGCCTTCTTTGGCCAGTTATGGGTATTGTTCTATCACCCCCAGCATTGTACTTCAGAACAGATCCTGAGATGTCATTTCGGTGATGATGGCAACCCCATTTCTCTGTCATTTGTCATTTCTAGCACAGTAGGCCATATGATTCTGTGATTCAAAATGGCCTATTCCAGTCTGTTTTAGCTCACTGATGCCTAGAAGGTCGATGTTGATGAATTCCATTTCCCTTTTGATGATTTTTAATTTTCCTAGGTCCATACTATGTACACTTCATGTTCCAATTATTACTGGATGTTTACAGTTGTTCCTCCTCATTTTGAGTCGTGCCACATCGGCAAATGGAGGTCTCTGGGGCTTTACTTCATTTCTGTCATTAAGGAGACAACTCTTCCCCAGTCAGCTTTTGAGTGCCTTCCAACTTGGGGGGCTCATTTTCTGGCACTATATATTCAGAGATTATTTCTAATTCTAAAATTTAGAGTTTTTGAGGCTCAGTATGAGTTTCTGGCACTAAGTGTTTATTGGAATCTATGCATAAAAATTTCAGTTATGTCTTTATGGCTAAAGAGTGTCTAATTATTTGAAGACTTTAGCCAAGAAGATGATGAATATTTCATAAAATGAATACAGACCTTCCCACCCCAATCCTGCAAAGCTCCCATTGCTCTTCCCTGATTCTCTAAGACCCTAAGTGATGTGGCCCATATCCATCTCCCTAGCCTTATCAGATAAACACCTACCATCCTCTACCCCAACATCCATGAACTTCAAATCCTCAGAGTTCTTTCTTGCCACAGGACCTTTGCACTTGCTATCTTCTTTGTCTAGAACATAATTCTCCTGACTTCTTGTATCTCCCCAGATGTTAATTTCTTCTCAGAGACCTCCCCTGACCATCTAGTGAATGGGAATCAATGTGTGTGTGTGTGTGTGTGTGTGTGTGTGTGTGTGTCTGTCTGTCTGTCTGTCTGTCTCTCTGACATTCTTCACAAATCTCTGCTTAGTTTCTTACCTCATATTTTTCAAGCAAATGGTATCTAGTTTATTGATCCATTTGTTAACTCTATCTCTTGCAATAATATGAATTCATCAAAGGTAGGGTGTTTGCTGATTTTGGTCCCTGGTGTCTCCAGCGCCTGGTAGAGTTGGGGACACAGGGCTGTCACTGAATCAAAAATATTCAGAAACTTAGACCAAAAGGGACACAGCCATTTCCTTTGCAGAGGGGTGGGGAAGGGAAGGGCCTGGAAATGTTATGATGGTGGAGTTTGGGAGCTTATGAGAGAAAGAGCAATGTAACAGGGAGCCCAGGGGAGGTTCTTCATATAGTATTTGTAAAAGGAATCATGTGTGTGTGTGTGTGTGTGTGTGTGTGTGTGTGTGTGTGTGAGAGAGAGAGAGAGAGAGAGAGAGAGAGAGAGAGACAGACAGACAGACAGACAGAGAGACAGAGATGGAGACAGAGAGTGACAGAGAGAGAGGGTTCCTAGCCCCCAAATAATATCAGCAACATTAGAAACCCATGGCCTGTTTTCTGCCCAAGTGCTGACATTTGGGGTCTGTGCCCACTTGTTGCCCACATGAACTTCTCCCCAGAGTTCCAGTCTGAGAGCATTTGCTTGGGGACATGGACAGACGCTCCAGTCCCTTGCAATTCAGCATTAGCGTTCCTTTTCACTTCCTTGTCCTGAGGTGGGAAGCAAGATGGTTCCCCTAATTTCAGAAGAAACGAAAATAACTTCTCTTTGGGCTGCCGGGTGACTCCGGGGCCCCTCGCTGCCGCTGGCTCCCGCCCACGTGCCTCTGTAGGCTTCTGGGCAGCTCTGCGCAATCAGACATCATCACGGAATGCAAAGCTCAAAGCGTACGTCCGAAAGCACCAAGCCCAGGCAGCTGGGTCTCTCTTTTAGTTTTTAACTGACAGCCAGAATGTGCAATCCAAACTGACCTTCCCTCCTTCTTCCCTCGCTTTTCACTTTGGCTAGTGGACAAGCGAAGATGGAGGTGCTTCTTTGAGAACTTCCTTCTTGGAAGGATAGTGGCATATTGCGCTGCAGCCTCAGAAGACTGCTCTGGGAACTGGCGTGTGCAACATCTACTCTCTAAGATGAAAGAAGTGGCAGTGTTGAACCAGTGAGGAAATGACAATGGTCAGATGACAAGAGGGGTGTTTTTTTGTTGGTTTCTTTTTGTTTTGTTTTGTTTGTGTTTTTCCCTTTATTTGTCCATCTTTGGAAAATCGTCTTGTTATTGCAGAGATATCTGCCTGCGTCCCTGGTTCCACCACACGGCTGTTTAGCAGGCTTGGTTTATCTCCTTTCTCGGGGTTGTTTGTCTGTCTTGTTGGTTCATTTGGTCCATCTGCTGCATATTGTCACTATTTGCAGATATCTTGTTGTGGTTGTTGTTAGGTGCCGTTGAGCCGGGTCTCACTCATAGCGACCCTATGTATAACAGAACGAAACGCTCCCCGACACTGGACCATGGCTGCCACTATTGTCAGGGCTTCTTTGCTATTCATAGGGTATTCAACGGCTGATTGCTTCAGGAGTGGGCTGCCGGGTCCTTCTCCCATTTTTGCAGTGCTGGGGATGGAACCCACACAGAGCAGCCCTCTACCAACTGAGCTAAACCCCAGACCTGGCATAGATTTCTTAAATTCTGGTTTTCACTCTGGATCCTGGATGGGTAAAGAGGTGACTGCCACAATTCACTGAGGAGCTGAGGTCCAGAAATAGTAAATATTTGCTCAGCAAGTGATTTATCACCTTTCATGCCATGATTCGAGTTTAACATTGATCGAACATCTGCCCTGTTTATATACCTGAAAATAGACACTTGGGGACTTGTGTGAGGCCTCTTTCACTCCTCTCCCTTCTGCCTCTTTGGACCCCTATGAACCCCTTCTGTTCAAGTAGTTTTATTATTATTATTATTAAAAGTATAGTCATGCCTCCCTCCCTTTTCTTTCTTTCCTTCCTTCCTTCCTTCCTTTCCTCCTTTCCTCCTTCCTGCCTTCCTTCCCTCCCTCCCTCCCTCCTTCCCTCCCTTCCATGCCTGCCTCTCCTTCTTTCCTTCCTTCCCTCCCACCATTTCCCCTCTCCTCCCCTTCTTTCCTTCCTTCCTTCCTTCCCTCCTCCTTCAGTCTGGATGGAAATCAGCATGGCCCAAACACATGATTTCCATTTTGTTACCGGAAGAAAGGACCTTCTAATGGTGGGATATGTTGATCTAGCCAACTCTCTCCTTTTACGTGAACTTTCCATCTTGCAAAGTTCCGAGTGCAACGCCTCCTTCTTGTGAATGAAGCAACAATGAAATATAAAAAGAAAAAAATAGCTGGCTGTGGTGGCACACTCCTGCAATCCCTATAACTTGGGAGGCTGAGGCAGGAAGATTGAAGGTTCAAGGCCAGAGGCATCCCAGGGAACTAGCAAGGTGCTCCCAAAAATTAAAAGTAAAAAAGAGGCCGGGGGTGTAGCTTAGTGGTAGAACACTTGCCTAGCATGCATGAGGCCTGGGTTCAACTGACAAAAATAAAAAAGGAGAGAGGAAGAAAAAAGAGACAGCAAAAAGAAAAGGTCTGCTTTCCTGCTTCCACCCAGGACCTTTTCCTTATGCCTCATCTCATAGCAAACAAACAGAAGTCCAGGTAGGTTTGGGGCTCTACACATGTCACACAGCATTATAAAGGAGCCTGTGAAGAGCGAGCGGGGGTCTGGACCCCTAGATTCTAAAGTGTTTCCCATGGACCCAGGGGATCCATTAGGTTTTTCACATGTCACAATTTGCGTCGATCTCTGTGGTTGTGAGTTCTGCTTCCACACCACAGGCTGCAGAAGGAGGCAAATTCTCAAGCTGAAAGCCCTGGGGCCGCTCCTGAGAGGCTGGGTCTTGATCGGATGCAACAGTGATGGGGGCTGACTTCCGGTTTAGCAACCTGGTTCTGTAGAGCCCTTGGGCGAGCTTGCAGATTCCTCTACCTTCGCAGTGACCGAGTGCTCATGGAGACAGTATTGGGCTTAGGGACTCTGCACGTCCTTGATCATGACCCACAGCAAGAAGTACATTTTGCAAAGCAGCCCAGGACAAACGTCACGCGTGTTGGTGGGTACACACGCGTGCACGTGCACACACGCACACCTGAAACAAATGTGGTTTCACAAAACAGTACTCAAGCCCGATCAACATGTCTGCCTCGGTCTTCGGATGTCACACCATCCTCCTCTACCTCCTTACTTCTAAATGTGGTTCCCATTTGTCTGTGCATTTCACGACCCACCAATTGGCTTCAAGGGTCAGAGTAAGAAGTGCCTTCCGAGGGCGTCCCTTCCTGCAATCTAGGGATCTTGGAGGGAAACTAAATTAGATTTAATAATCGGGAAATCTGCCATCTGCCAAATCATAGTGGAGGGCCTGGGCGGGAGTGTTTCCAAGTCAGACTCCACAGCACTGCAGCAGAGCAGGGAGGGGTCTTTCTGCTGCACCCACTTTTCTAGTGACTGCAGGGTGCATGTTTGCTAAGTCGGGATAATTGCTGCCTTTTACTGAGTGCTTCCCCTGTGTTCAGCCACAGAGAGGAAAAGAAAAGCATAAATGAGGTCTAATGATCTGGCAGACCTGAGTAGATGGATGTGAGGGAGGGAAGCAGCCCCCTGCCAAAGGTCTCACCCAGAGATAAGGAGCCTGGAAAACAAGCCAATCGGATGCTGGAAGGCACCAGTGACGTGCAGATGGGAACATCTGCCATTCACATCGTATGGTCACAGAGCGTGAGAGAGTTTGCACAGCCTGGGAGGAAGACCAGCAAGATGGTTTTTCCTAGGAAAGGCTGCTAGGGGTCGAAACATGGGAGCTTGGGACGCCACACATCTTGGTGTCATCATCATAAGCAGAGGAGGAGAACCAGATGTGCAGATGGCCCCGGGGGTCCCGGGTGGGGGGCCTTGTACAGGGCTCTGTGCCCTGGGGGAGGGTATGGGGGAATGAGGGGAGTTTTTTTGTGCATTTGAGAACTTCAGGCAGGAGGCAGGCCGGGGGACTCCACCTGCCTCTAAGCAAGTTCGTGGGGGTGGTAAGCCACATGGTGCCCTTCATGCTGGGCTATGCCAGTCTGGAGAGGTTTCGATGCAGGGAGCGGCCATGTTGGGGAGGCTTGTGAGGCAGGGCACTGAGAGAAGCTTCTAGGAGCAAGAATCCAAGGCCTCAATCCAACAGACCACAAAGAACTAAATAGTGGCAGCCTCTACATCACCTGGAGGGCAGGTTCTTCCTCAGTCAAGCCTCCTATGAGACCACAGCCCTGACTAGCACTTGAGTTCAGCCTCAGGAGACCCCGAGAAGAGGCCCTGGTGGAGCCACCCTGAGACCGCGGACCACAGAGACTTCAGGATGATCAGCATGCATTGTTGGAAGTTGCCAAGTGCGTGGTCATATCTATCAAGCAATAACCAATACCATGGACTGCCAAAAGAACCAACAGATCTGTCCTAGAAAAGTGCGACTACAGTGCTTAAGCAAAAATGGCCAGACTGTGCCTTAAATATTTGGGACATGTAGTCAGGAAAGATCAATCCCTAGAGAAAGACATCATGTTTGGGAGAGTGGCAGGTCGGTGAAAAAAAGGAACAACCCTCCACCAGATGGGTTGATGCACACAGTGTCTGCAGCAAAGGGCTTAAACATAAAAAAGATCGTGTGACTGGTACAGAATCGGGAAGTGTTTCAATCTGCTGTACTATGAGTTGGACTCGACTTGATGGCACCTAACAACAATTCAGAACTCTCGTCTCTGCTTGGAGATACAGAAGGAGATGGAGAAGCCCACTCTATTTGGAAGACAGAGCTTCCCCAGGCTAAGTGGTGGTGATGGAAACCCCCACCCCACACCATTTCCAGAGGGGCAGAAACTCCCCGAAGAGGGGATGTGTAACTCCCATAACTCATGACCAGCAGATAAAGGCTATAGGAGCCCAGGCTCCTGTGACGTCCAGATTGTAAGTCTTAGGAAATCACTTTCTCTCTTGCACATTTGCTGGCTTCCAGGGGTGACCAGAAGAGTCACTGAGACTCCCAAGTGGGTCGTTAGTTGTAGAAACATTTCTTGAGCAAGGGCTCAGGCGAGAAAACTCCCTGACCATGCACTTGGCGTCTGCATGATCATGGGGCCAATGGAGTAGCAAAGAGCTGCCAGCACAGGGAAGAGGTAAGATGTCTTCAACCCCCAGGAATCCACAGGGACCCAGGAGAACTTTTGTCCCTGGCCAATTAGCCCGACACTTATCATTGGTGTGTGGCATCTATTTGCATAGTGTCCATTGGTCCCCATTCTGAGGAGGAAGAGGAGGAAGAGGAGGAGGGGGAGCGGGAGGACAAAGAGGAGGAGGGGAAGGAAGGGGAGGAG